>JAVYIG010002283.1:0-259223 GCA_035222895.1 Strongylocentrotus droebachiensis
TTCTGTTTTCGAGAAAAATTGATTATAACAATTTACCGGTGCTCCCGGTAAATTTTGATAAATTTCAAATAGCGCATATGGCCGTATAATGGTAGCTTCGACCATGAAAATCTCAGAATATGTAGTTGTGATATATAATTTCCAAACGGGAATAGCTAATCGGTCGATTTTAGTCAAGAAACATTGTTTCAAAGCTAAATTAATATCTTGACCTTCAGAGGGAGCTATACAACATAAAGAGTTTATTATTTATAATTTCATAACTTCAGACTCGATTTCAACCGCGACAACGATCAATGAATATTGTAGGAACGCATATGCTTCCAATATTTAAATTTGAACCGAATTCATGACCCCATACCAAAACTTTGTAATACCTTTAAAGGTAGGAGATATACATGCACTACCGGTACTCTTTTTTGTGACCTGTTCCAATTGTACTACTTTTCACTCTTGAAACTATTTTGATGTACCATACTTTTTCTTAATTAATGCAACTTTTTCCTTTCTGATCAGTAAAATATATAACTTATAAGCTGACAAGATGCTGCAAACATCATTCATTTAACCTCAAATTAACTGGAGAACCTTTCATTTAATATGAATTTCCAATCAGAACATTTACGGTAATGAGTCAATGCTTGCATAACTAATTTGTCCAATATTTGACATTCTCATCAAACTACGTTCCAACTACCCTCTTTCCCTATTTCCCCCTTGGAACATTCCAAAACCACCATCCCTACTCATGAAGTCACATATATCCTCCGGTGACAGACCAGCACTCAATCAGACAATACAACCACAAGACTTTAATATCCTCAACAAATTTTATTGATTGCATTATAATTCATTGTCCAATTTAGTGAGCCCATTTCATTAATGACAACCCAAAGTTTTGATAATTTCTCCCGTGTTATGGCCTGTTCAGATGATATTTTTAATGACACTTGGATAAAAACACTGTATAAAGAAACGTCATGCTCAAGATAAGCCCCACCCATTTATTTAGTTTTTTCGTACACTATGAATTTCAGCCTAGAACGGGACCCTGATTAGTTGTCAAGATTTCACTCAAAAAGGATAATAAAATGTGAACTTTGCTATACAATGTTTGTTATACAACGTTTCATGATAGAAAACATTCAGACACAAATGTATTACTAATCCATTATCGTATCGCTGTACAGTTTTCATATAGCCGCACAATTGATGGTTGTCTGAATGGGGCAGGGGAGTTCAAAGTGAATTTGTTTCTGTAAGTATTGGCACAGCTGTAGTGCTGATGAGCTGCATCAAGCCAAGACCGGTCTGAGTGATGCAGTCATAAATCATCCCGGCAGTGAGCATGGAAGACTCTTGTCTTCCCTCATGTCGATCCAGTCATTAATCTTACCATTCTCGTTGGCGGCAGCTCGCCGTCATGCCCGTTGTATCCCTCCGAAAACATTTCAGGGTGAGCTAGCTGTGCGTGAGGAGCTTATCTTCATCATCATCATGGTTGTCATAGCGACAGATGATGATTGCGATGATGAGGATGGACTTGGGGATGAATGCAAACTACATTTCAAATGAATGATAGTGATACTACATTGTCTATCTCTAAGCTAATGTTATTGATTACTAGTTATGGAACTTAAGATGTCAAGATTAATATTTTATGTTTTTCTGCAAAGCTCAGATCGTGTAAATGAATGAGTTTGTTGTAACATGGAATGACTACCAGAGAAGATGAATGTGGAGTTATTTTTAGTGACATATGAACAAGCATCAGAAAAGATGTCATGCTGTGCTTTTCATTAGTGAACCCCACAGTCTTGAAGTGAATATGGTTTGAAATAAGAATAATGCATTGTTTTGCCTACAGTAGCAGAAGTGCAGCATTGTATTCGTCGTAGAAAGAAATATCGTTTCCTTATCAAGAGAAGTTTAGTAACTTTAATTGCAATTAAAATTATTATGAATTCATTGACTACATCGTTGGCTGTCCTCAAGAAAGCCATCGATCAGAGCTTTATTTTGTCAAAAGCAGTAACGGCCTTCTTGCTGAAAGCTGACAACATTTTATACAGTTTTAAATGTTATCAATTTTTGTGACTGTACTTGAAATTTAATGAAAATGAGAAGATATTTAACAAATAGAAAAAATTATCTTTCTTTATGTAGCATTTCACATCAGAGTTATCAAAGGAGCTTTTTTCTTTTCGTCCTCTGTATTTATCACAGAGCCTTCACAAGTTTGTCAGAGCACTTTTTTGGATTTTCCAGAGCTAAATTGCAAGCTACTCTTGTAGAGCTTGTCGCTGGTAGTACAATCGCCCACTACTAGCACTTGACTGTCCCTTGAATGTACAATAGTGCACTCTAAAATCCAATCAAAGGGCTTGGAAGTGTGTTTTGCAGGTGTGAAAAATGAAGGAATGGTTATAAATACCTTTCAAAACATTAACATATGAATGCAAATGTGTATATTACTGCTAGATACAAGTAACGTGGCAAAGTGTGCAACTTACATGTATGAACTTATGAATAGAATGTATAGGCATGAAGATTTACGAGAGAGAGAGAGAGGGGGAGGGAGAGGAGAGGGAGAGGGGTGGAGGACGAGAGAGAGAGAGAGAGAGAGAGAAAGAGGAGAGGGGGAGAGAGAAAGAGGGTGAGAGGGAGAGACAGACAGACAGACTGAGAAAGAGAGAGAGAGATATAAAGAACCTCCTCAAGTCCACTCCAGAGTCAACCTCCATGTCTGAAGCCTTCACCTTGGATGAGGTTGAAACTGCACTGAAATCAATAAAGTCCGGCAAAGCGCCAGGCAACGATAACATCCACACAGAGTTCCTCAAGAACATGAGTCGCAAAGCTACTTCCTGGCTACAAGCCTTTCTCTCTACCTGCATGATAACATCCACTATTCCATCAAAATGGAAGACCGCTAAAGTTATTGCCATTCTGAAGCCCAAGAAGCCTGCAGACGAACCCAAGAGCTACCGTCCAATCAGTCTGCTATCGCACATCTACAAGCTACTTGAAAGGCTGCTACTTGCCAGAATCGTTGACACTGTCGAAGAGAAGCTACCTACTACACAGGCAGGTTTCAGGAAAGGTAAATCAACCACCGACCAAGTAGTCAGGCTTGTAAACGACATAGAGACGGCCTTCCAGAAGAAGCAGAAGTTTGGTGCAGTTCTTGTCGACCTTACTGCGGCATTTGACACAGTATGGCACCGTGGCTTATACCTCAAGACCCTGCAGACCATTCCAGATGTAAGAATCGTGAAATTCATCATGCTGCTTGTACAAGACCGGTCATTTGTCCTCGAAACATCAAACGGCGAATGCAGTAGGAAGAGGAAACTCCGCAATGGTGTGCCGCAAGGCTCTGTCCTCGCTCCGATACTTTTCAACATCTATGTCTCTGATATGCCCAAGGGGGAATGCATGCAGTATTCCTACGCAGACGACACCGCACTGGGGTTCAACAACCACTCCTTCGAAGCAATCGAAACATCACTGGAGAAGGACCTGAAAATGCTAGCCGAGTTCTTCAACAGATGGCATCTCAAGATAAGCATACCAAAGACTGTATCCTCCGTCTTCCACCTGGCTAACCGATGCGCCAACCGAGAGCTGAATATCTCACTAGATGGGTCTAGGCTGAACTTCGTCTCAACACCAAAGTACCTAGGTGTCACTCTTGACCGAAGCCTCACCTTCCACGAGCATGCCAAAGCCACAGCTCAAAAGACCCAAGCCAGAGTGTCTCTCCTAAAGAAGCTTGCAGGGACCGGATGGGGAGCTAATTTCACCACCCTTCGCACCTCCACTCTAGCTCTTGCCTTCTCCACTGCCGAGTATGCTGCACCTGCATGGAGCCACAGCACCCATGTACACAAGGTTGATGTTGTCCTCAATGATGCTATGAGACTAATCAGCGGAACACTCACTGCAACACCAGTCAGCAACCTGCCAATATTATCTGGCATACCACCAGCTCAGCTCAGACGAGATGCGCAGTATGCTAAGCTTGCCCAAAAGCATGACAGAGATAAATGCCTTGTTCCTGCCCCCTCTGCCTTTGAAGGACAGCGTCTCCCTAGAAGACACTTTGCAACACAGGCTGCTGAGCTGCGGCCTGAGAACCCCCCCTCCACCTTAGCCACTTGGATAACAAAACGCTGGTCAGACCAGTGGAATTCGTCCACTACCAATCTGAAGGAGTTCATCCCAAAGCCCTGTGCAAAACCAAGTGGCAGCGACCTCCCAAGAAAAGCCTGGGTCAACCTAAACCGTATCAGAACTGGAGTTGGCCGCACACAATATTTCCTACATAAAATTGGAGCTGAATCATCACCAAACTGCGCCTGTGGAGAGATCCAAACTATGGATCATGTCATTGATGATTGTCCGATCTACAAATCCCCCCACCGCGCTTCCGGACTTCGTGAGCTCGATGATGAGACGATCTGTTGGCTCAATAAGGATCTTCCTATCTAGATGATGTACTCCCTGATATTCTTTGCACGAACGAACGAACGAGAGAAAGAGAGCAAGAGTGACGTGAATGTTGCCAATTTATTTGTGGCTTGTCAATCCCGGGAAGAGATCAAAGCATTACCATTAACCGAGTGTGTATGTGTACTCAGCTCTCATCTTAAGACAGCTCTTATGAATGGGATGTGAGCAGATTGAAGGATTACTCACTTCACGAGAGCGTAGTAATTGATTTCACATCATTACTCTCACTTAACATCAAATCAGATTGTCTTGATTTGATCAGAAGACCATGCATAATGGAAGTTTGCCCACCACATCATGACCACGATTTTTGGTCATTACCTTCTTCTTCTTCCTAATCTCCTTCTCCTCTTCTTTCTCCTCTTCTTCATCTTCCTCTTTCTCCTCTCCTCCCCTCTCCTCTCCTCCCCTCTCCTCCCCTCTCCTCTCCTCCCCTCTCCTCTTCCTCCTCTTCCTCCCCTCCCCTCTTCCTCCCCTCCCCTCTTCCTCTTCCTCTTCTTCCTCCCCTCCCCTCTTCCTCCCCTCCCCTCTTCCTCCTCTTCCTCCCCTTCTTCCCCTTCTTTATCCCCCTTTCCTCTTCCTCCTCTCCCCCCTCTCCTCCTCCCCCTCTGTGCTTCCTCTTTCTCTTCCTCCTCTTTCTCTTCCTCTTTATTCTCTTCCTCCTCCTCCTCCTTCTCTTCCTCCTCCTCTCCCTACCCCTCTCCTCTTCCTCCTTCTCTTCCTCCCCTCTCCTCTTCTTCTCTTCTTTTTTTCAACTTCTCCAACATCCTCATCCACATCTTTACCCAATCATAATTATCATCTTTACCCCATCATCATCATCATTGTCCTGATGATAATCATTATTATGCTGATCTTTAGAGAATCTTTGGCTCTGTCATTGCTGCTAATTGTGATGGTTTTTTTTCTTCAACCACTGCCATCTTTATCCAAATCATCTCATTATACTTTTCAAAAGAAAAAGAGCTCAAGAGTGAGATACTTGATCCTGAAAAATTGAAAAGAGAGAAACATAGCTAAATAAAAGGAGAGGAGGAATAGTTGAAAAGTGCAAACAAGAGTGAGGGAGAGAGGGCGAGAGGGAGAGAGAGAGAGAGAGAGAGAGAGAGAGAGAGAGAGAGAGAGAGAGGGGGGAGGGAAAGAGAGAGAGATAGAGAGATGAAGAGAGGGGGAGAGAGAGAGAGAGAGGAAGAGGAAGAAAGAAAGAGAACGAAAAAGAGAGATTACAGACAAAGAGACAGAAACAAAAATGTCCCAGGCCAAGAGATGAAACCGATGTTGCCCGTATCGCAGAGATTGCATGAAATTGAAGGGAAATGGTTGGATTAATAATTCATGAGAACGGGTCTTCCCTAGATGGGTTTTATAGGGTTCATGCAAGCATGTCTAGGTGCCACAACAAAGGTACGCTGATACTCTGAATGATGTCTCAGAAGATTTTGCTCCCGAGTGAATTAAGTCCGTGATTCATACAGCTTCAAGTGGAAGAATTTATGAATCTTAATCAAATTTGTTTTTGTTTTATATGCTCGTTTCTTAGTATCTATGGTCTTTGTGTGTGTGTGTTTGGGGGGGGGGGGGATAGGAGTGGTGATAGTCATTTGTTCATGTTTATGCAGTAAAACAACATGTATGCATCATGATGGATGATGTTAAAGAATTTAAGATTATGAGAGAGAAATGAAGAGTGAGATAGTGGAAGAGATTTCAAAGATAAACGAATAGTAGAATGAGAGAGCAAGAGAGAGAGAAAGAGAGAGAGGGAGGGAGAGAGAGAGAGAGAGAGAGAGAGAGAGTAAGTAAGTAAGAGAGAGAGAGAGAAAGAGAATGGAATTGATGATTTGAAAGAAAAATCTCAATCCTTTCATACCACGTAATAAGGTGAAATTGGAACAAGCACAAAGCATGTCCTACTTTCGATATTCCTCATTAATTTGTTTCCCTTTCTTTGAGATATTTCTCTTAAAAAATTGCATTTATTATTTCTTCCTGTCAGTATTTCATTGTGTTTTATTCATAATTAATAAAGAGAAACTTGAATATATATAACTCTCTCCTACAGAGTTAATGAAAGTGGACAATCATTGAAGAGTGGGGCAAGATCTTCCTTGTCTCATGCGTGTCTAAACGCTCCAACCCCTCCTCCCCTACCTTCCTTTCATCCATTCATTAATTTCCTAAGCATTGCCTGGATCTTGCGCTCAGCAGCGGCAGCCAGCCAGCCAGTCAGCCTGCTAGCTCGGAGGAGCAGCACATCCCTGGTTCAATATCCACCTTGCAACCACCAGATGAAAACATTTGGCACGTGCTTGCGATTCGGGGAAGGATATTCACTCCCATTGTCTGGACGTCTTACAAACGTGCGTCCAACAAGCAATCGGTGGTGTACAGCATTGGGGAATCCTAGTCCGTCTTGATCTTGCTCTGTTCTCTGACGTGCATGGGACACTTTTGCATCTTCTTTGAATCTTGTTTGTCGGATGCAATCTTATTTTGTTGGAGGTGATTTTTTCTGGATATCTATATAATTTACCCTGGAACTTAAAAGGGTGAATGCATTATAGTTGGAGAAAATCACAGGGATTGACTTGAAGAAACAATCAAGAATTTGACCTGGGAGTATTTTATTCATCTTGTTGGTTATTCATCCATCAAATCAACCTCTTTTCATGTTGCATTTTTTCCAGTTATTTCAACATCGAGTGTTGCCCTCCTGCATGTTCACTTTTCTGGAATCATTACAAGAAGTTTGTGTTTGAGAGATCAAATCCTCTGGACATATTTCTCCTTTTCTCATTGGAATGCTTTGGACATTTGCCAGTCGCATCTTACCAATGCTGTGAAATGAACAGATGCCAGTTTGCTTGAACATATATATATACTCACTTGTTAGTTATCTCATTGTTGAGCCTTGCCGAATTGGAAAATTGAACAATTAGTGTCTGGCTGCTGAATAATTGGTTTGCTCAACGTCTAGGTAGGCAGAATTTCTTCAATTAGGGCTTGGATAGATACATTGACACTTCAATTTTGTTGGTGATAACTTATGGAATAATTGGATAAGCTTCTGCACCACCAACTATTACATGTAGATCGTGTAAGTTATATCCTGAAGGAATTCTTTTCATTGTGCATGGTAGTTAGTTTCATTTGTAAGAATATAAATAAATATCTTTATGATGATTGGGGAACGAAGCGGAGAGAATTAGCTGTTGAGTGTTAGAATTTTCTTTTAAAGTACTTTTCATATATTCAGTGAAAAATTTGTATATACAATAAGAAAATAATCAGAGCCTGTTGATATACAGTGTACCGGTACTTAAAAGTCAACATTTTTTATTGAAATGAGCCTCATATTTTCCCCTTTGTTATTCTTCTTTCCAAAATAGGATATTGGATACATAAGATGATCGACCATCCATGACATCAGTGATCAGAAGTCTGTTTGAACATATCCGAACAGAGATCTGATCTGAGGAATATTGGAAAATAATGACTTTAGTGTGACTGGATCACAAGTGCAAGTGAAACTGAGGTATGTATAGTTTTGCTGTAACAGTACATATTTCTCCTTCTGACATATCAGGATCTTTATTTTGTTTTTTACTCCTAAAGGCATATATGGAGATGCTGGTAGAAATGTCTAGAAATTCAATTTGAAGTAATGATGAGATTGAAATGTGAATTATGAGTTCTAAACTTGCAAACACATTACATTCCGTGAAAAAGGCAAGAAGTGTGCATTTGCGATTCAATATAGACTAGAGTATGAAACTTCATGAGATGATGAGAAATAAATAGATTGAAACAAGGAAATGAGGAGGAGAAGGAGGGGAAATATATTTGAAGAAAAGGAGAAGAAAAGTGATGATGAAAAAGGAAAAAGAATTGAAATGGAGTGTGACATTTGCTATTGGTAAGAGGAAGAGAAATGGCTACATTAATCTAGATTTTTCATATGACAAATTTAGAATATAACCCCTTGAAATCATCATGAGTAGAAAAGAACCCACCCCTGCTGTCTTACAGGACTTGACATGAAAATCCTTGCGCTATCCATTCTGAGAATGAGTGTAAATCTGGCCGATTTCAAACAAAACACCGGGTTGGATCGAGAGCTACCAATGTAGGCTAGCTGGGCAAGCACCACAAAGCCTAGGGCATATATTAATAACCATGAGTCATGTTTGCATAAAGGATTCATAAACTTGGGGATGGACACATCAACCGGTCGTTTCCCCCGTCCTCTCAGCCTCATCCTCTCCTCCCCGATTTCTATCTCCTCATCTCCATCTTAAGCTAGGGTTTCTACCGGTGGTCATTCATTGTGATGCTAGGATGAGGAAATATTTTGGGAGACGAGTTCCTAATTTCATGAATTTAGGGAGGGATACATCAACCATCAACCTCTCTTCATCCTCTCATCCTCTCTTCCTCCATCTCTATCTCCTCATCCTCATCCTCATGCTGGGCTTTCTACCGGTGGTCATTTGTTGTGATGCGAGGATGAGGAAATATTTTGGAGAGGAATTCCTAATTTTATAAATTTAGGGAGGGACACACCAACCAGTTGTTTCCTCAAACAACCTCTCCTCATCCTTTCATCCTCCATCTTCCTCTCCTCATCCCCATCCCAAGCCAGAGTTCTACTGGTGTTCATTCATAGTGATGTTGTATAGACACAAATGAAACCAGTAGTTTCCCCATCCTGTCTTCCCCATCTTCATCTTCTCATCCTCTTCTCCTATCATCCTCCCATCCTCTCTCCAAGATAGGTTTCTACCAGTGGTCATTCTTTGGGAGATTCATTGTCATTCAACAAGATGAAATATTTTGGGAGAGGAATTTCTAATGAGATGGTATTAATTGTTCATCTGGGTGGGAGTCTTGTTTTCGAATTTATATCTCTAGCTTTTCCCCAAATGCAGATTTGCTCATTTGTCACTTATATCTGTTATATGATAATTATCACTGGTTTGAGATTATGTCTGATCAACCATTTTAGTATCTCATATTTTCATGTAGCAATATTTATCAAACACTTCTTGACATGTCAGGTCTCTTCACCTTATTTTTCATACTGCATGGTGTGGATGTTTCTTTTGTTCATGTTGAATGTTGGGTATGTCCAATATTACTTAATTGGCCCATATTTGTAAATGACAGATTAACAAATTTAAATTCCAAGGCAATTTGAGCCAATAGGTTACTGTAAAGAAACAGGAATTAGTGTGCTATAACCTACAAAGATTTACATGTATTTGAGGAATATTTTGGTATTTAAGTGATATTTGAGTTATAATTTGATACTCAAAGTAAGATAAAGACTGGAGACTCTTATCATGAACACATTTTGTTCTATTTGAAGCAAAACAAGAAAGATTTATACCATGAATGGGGGGGGGGGGGGGGAGGGGGTGGGGGTCTGCCGAGATTCAGATGAATGTTAACTCTGACACCCCTCCATTCTCTGGGTCTTTCAGGAATATAAAAAGATGCATGAAAGATCTTCAAAGGCACCATGGAGAGACCAAATATGGTAAAGTAAATGTATGATGGGCTTTTTTCAGCTTTACAGTAGATGATTTATTGTAGGACCACAATCTGTCCATCTTTCAATCTCTTGATCATAGTTCCATATTAACTAAGCTATGATTTACAGAGTCGAGTATTAAGCGGGATTCAGAAACCATTACAAGCTTTCTTCAGGTAAATCATGGATTATTCACATTTCATTGCTCAAATAGTTCAGATTCCAAGGACTCACAGATAAAAAAAAAAATTGGGGTAGGATTTACAGGAGAATTGTTCAGGGAGAATTGTTCAGGGCACCAGATACCAAACATGACCTTAGATGTATATGGACATAGTGTACATTATTGTATTTGTTTGCTTCTTGTCATTTCCTGAGTGTCAGAAGCTAGAAGGGCGTTATTCTATGTAAGATTATATGAGTTAATGCCTTTCTGGCTATAAGCATACAGTATATTCTTTTCTTTTATTGTCATTTGCCTAAATATATGCTTCAAACTTTATGGCTGTGTTGTGATTGATGCGTTTATGAGAGATAGATAAAGAGAGAGAGAGAGAGAGAGAGAGAGAGAGACGGAGAGAGACAGATGGAGAGAGAGAGAGAGAGAGAGAAGGGAGAGAATGTGATAGAAATATGATGTCATTTATGTATGATATTGATTTACCTTATCAAAAACTTATCTCAATTTGATATATCTCAGAAAATTTCTATTTACAATACATTTCTTTTTAGATTCTGGGAAGAAAAACAAATCTCTTCATTATTGTGCTCAAGCTACTGACAGTTTTGATAAATGAAATCTGACAAGAGTGATACTCATAAAAGCTTCACACATTATTGAAAATTTGTCGCTGTAGGGCAAGTTTATATGGCTCGCATTGACCATGAATGTCGTTTAGTAGTCTACATTCTGCATCCACAAATGACTGAGATCACTCTGATCTACGTATTTATTGATTCATTTATTTATTTATCTATTTATTTATTTATTATTTATTTATTTATTTATTCACATATTTATTTGCTAATATACATATTTTTAATATTCATTTATTTATTTGTTTGTTTATTCTACAGGGAGGGATTATAAAAAGAATTATAAGATGCACAATATTTTGAACATCACTACTATCGCTTTGATACAAGGATTGCAAAACAAAATATATTTCACCTCTCTCTTGAAATTGTGTTCATTCAAATTTTTTCTTCTCCAAACAAGAGTAAGTGTATGTGTGATTATTAGGATAAAACAGGGTCTGTTCTTAAAGACTAGATGATAAGAGCATCATGGGATTTGAAGGTGCCAATTGTTTTCATCTATCCCTCCTGGGGAACAAATATTAATAAATCCTTGTCACTAGAGTACTCCATCATCTCATCATGATAGAGCAGTATTTCAAAATGGATTTTGATTTATTTTCTATGATTTGCAGAATGATAGGATTGGAGAGAGGAGGAGAGGAGGGAGAACAGAAATGAAAGATGATTTTTTTTTTTTTTACGTTTCATTTCTTCTGCATCTGCACTTTCTGCAGTGTGTTGAGTTTAGTTCACTATATGCCCCTCAGAATCTGTATATATTTTCCTCTTCAATGATAAAGAAAAATAAATCATAACTTGAATAAATATTTTTCTGAAATAGATTAAAGAAAGGTGGAATTGAACAGGGACTAATCGTTTTAATACAATGTCTTATTTCTTTTTTCTTACTTACTGTTGAGACAAAAGTTGTTTGATTCTTCTTTGAACACCAATAGCATATTGTCTGCTAAGAGCTAGACAATGTTATCTCCTCTTGTTAATTTTGTTTAGTTGTTGTTCTGAGAAGCAGATAATATGAGGTACAAACCGATGAGAAACCAATGAATATATTTTGGGCTGCTCGCAAGATAGCGGTAAGAGTTACATGTACATGTATGTATTGACAATAGCAGTAACATCCTTTTTGCGGGCAGCCAACCATTTCTGAAATTTTTTGAGCAGGGTGGGGCACCTGGTCAACAGCCCCCTTTTCTCTATCTTTGGGGGCCCAGTTTCATAAACCCAATTATTATCAATAACAAGTGTCACATTTCTTTAACAAATTTGCTTTCAGCCAATCAAATGATTTCAGGAGCTTATAACAAGTTTTATGAAACAGGGCCCTGGACTGATATTCCTATATAAATCATAATCTCTAATCTTTATTTTTTGAGGAGGACAACTGGTGAAAGATAAATTGAAATGATCATTTCTAGAGATATTTTTCCTATTTATCTAGTGAAATTGCCTCACTGCATTATGCATTTGTGCCCATGTTGTGACATCAATTTCTCTTTCCGTGAGAAGCTACCCATATTTGAGAACATCTTGATTTATTTTCTATTCCTGAGAAAAAATACTCATGTGATGAGGGAGTATCTTTAGATAAACAATCTTTCAGAATTCAAGATTCAACGCAGTTGGGACACTAACCATATGTTGTCAATGTGCTATCAGTTGCCTTCTCTTCTGGGGAAATGTGACCATTATTATCACATGTGGTATTGGTATATTTGAGGGAAATATTGGATATTGATAGGGAGCTGTATGGCGCCTTATCTTATGGATTCGGGCATTTGGGTTGCAAAGAGGAGAGCGATGTCCGCTGAGTGAAATATGAGCCTCTTTTTTTTTTCAACATCAAAGGGAAGGGAAGGTAAGGAAAGGAATCGGAGGGAAATGACTGTGTACTTAGTGAGACATTGAACCTGAAGTTGTGTGTTATCAACAAACAATTGTTGGTAAAAAGTACAATAATGCAGCTGCAGTATTATAATGTTAACACAATTATGATAATGAGGAAAATAGAAGAAATAGATCCCATATTCAAATTCCACAATGAGCTGCATTATTTAGACAAGATACACTTACTTATTTCAGTCGCTGATGATAAAAACATGATTTATGAAAATTTGTTATAATAAATTTGATATGTTATAGTAAATGGATATTAAATGCATAGTGCTGTAACATTTCTTAAGCTTCCTCTTATCCTATGTTGTAGCTGTATTTTTTTAATGGGTGCTTAGTTTCTAGAAATTGATATTTCGCATAGTTATCGTGACCCCGAATTGTCATCCGAATTGGCATATTATGAAGTACATTTCCAAGGGAGCTTATATAGTTATGACTTTTAATGTCATCTATAGTGCAAAGTGGCAATTTTTGTATATTATGCTGCAAATTTTATGGTAGTTTAGCTCCTACATATGTAGATACTTATGTCATTCAAAGTTCAAAACATTTTCTTTCTTTCTTTAAAAAAGAAGAAGCTTATTGTCATCATTTTGTATGGCACTATGTATTTCTGTGGGACGGGAGCTTAGCAACTCATTATAAAGCATGTCATCCCAAGTTCAGGATTATTGTCATGAATGAGTTTAGAATGTGTCAATCGACTGCCTCATTGTGGTGAAAATATTTTCATGATCATGTGATTACCACAAATCTCTGCATTGAATGAGCCCTATGTTCCAGGCGGTTAGTTGTTCTGTCAATTGATATGAATGGGTTATTTATTGCAGTCCATGTTCCCAGGCAAGTGAACAGCAAAGCAGGTATTGTTATTTTGAAAGATTTGAACAAAATCGAATGCCACAAAACATTCCATCATATGATATATTTAGAATCGGACCATCAAAAGTCTAGCCCCGCTGGTTTTTGAAGGCTTTAATTTAGACTTGCTTTCTACATGTAGGTCATGAACTAAAGACTATCATGATGATTTTGATTTGAGGAATTCATTTTTTGATGTAAGGTATAGTGTATATTTATAAAGAGAAGAGTGAATTTTTTAAACTCTGTCTGCACTCCCTGGGGAGTCATGTCAGTGATAAGGAGTGAATATCAATCTATTTTAGAGTGCTCTTGAAAAGGAGAGTGAATTTCACTCTATTTTCTCTCATTCATTTATTTGAGAGAGAGAGAGAGAGAGAGAGAGAGATAGAGAGAGAGAGAGAGAGAGAGAGAGAGAGAGAGAGAGAGTTGGTACAAAATGAACATTATAGCACAAAGATGGCAAACAAGAATTTGTAATATGTTTCATCCTGTTTCATCAATGAAGTATAAAAAAGGAAATTTTATACAATATAGGCTGTTTATTTTTACAGTAATTTTCTATATCATGGATTATTAGGAGTAGTGGTGGTTATTTTACCTGACTGCTATGAAAGCATAAATGCTTATTAGTAAGCACGTGAGCACCTAACACATTGATTGATGAACACTTTTCAAAATAGAAGATTGGTGTTATTCTCCTCCATGCACATGTATTTGGCCTTGTACTTCATTCACAAGCCATCTAGTTTTCCTTGAAAAAAGTCAAGTTCAAGGGGGATGGGTGGGAGAAACAACACTGCAGAAGGATGAACAAAATGGGAGGAATCGGGAGCCATTAAGGGTGAGAAGACATAACAAGAGACAAAGGGGGAAGGAATAGAGAGATTAGTACGGTGGGGGGGGGGGGGTGAAAGAGAGAGACAGAGAGATGGACAGAGAGAATCAGAAATGGGGAGAGAGATGGAGAGAAATTGAAAGAGAGAAAGAGATGGAAAAGAAATGGTGAGAGAGAGAGAGAGGAAAAGATGGACCATGGCCCTAGTATGTCCATGGATGGACATAGAGAATCAGAAATGGGGAAAGAGAGATGGAGAGAGACCGAAAGAGAGAGAAAGAGAGAGAAGGAGATGGTAAAGCAAATGGTGTGAGAGAGAGAGAGAGAGAGAGAGAGATAGAGAGAGCAGAGAGTGCAATGAAAACAGAAAGCGAGAGAATTTAATAAAATGGAGCAAGAGGATTGGAAGGAGGCGAGGATACCCAGGTCCTCTGTTTACACAGCGTATGACTGGATAGGATGATGCTATCAGATGAGGCTAGATCTCAGACGAGTCCCAAGGATTCTTGACACCCTCTGAAAGCCAATAGACTTAAAATCGGACTCTCTATTCCGGCTTGATATCCTTATTCAAGTTAATGCTTGTATGATTTAACCTTGCAAAGTATGATATTTTCTTTCCTTGAATGAGAAGACAAGAATGTTGTGGTATTCGTTTAGATTATACATGACCTGAAGGAACAACCTTGAATTGTAATGCAATTTGATTTCATTTACTTCATGAAAATAGTATTTTCTCTTATTGAATAGAAATGATTGAAATATAGATAATTAAACATGAACTACGTTGTGAAGAAGAGGATCTAAGCTCTACAAATATGTGTCATTTATTAAGTATAATTGTGATTAAGTTATGATAAAACATTGATAACTCTTGGTTTCGTTTTTCTGGGATGCACCGTATAACTCAAAGTTAACCTTAGCTGAAACTGGATACCAGAATATGGGACCCAGTCTCATTTGTGGGGGCTTGTTTGCTCATTAGACAAATTGCACTACGAAATTTACGCTCTTTAAATCTCCATGGAAATTATCCCGATAACGTGTATTTAAACAACATGTTTACTTATAGGAATGTAATCGTGGAATTTTTTGGCAGAAAATTGCACAGTTTGTCTCGTCTTTGTCCTTTTGTGAACAAAGATTTCTGAGGTTATTTCAAGGTTGGATAAGTATGCCAGTTTATTTTGACATCTGTGTCATAACAATGTCATAATATTTAGTATCAAACAAATTAATTATTTTAACAAAGGGTATAGATAATAGATGAGTAAGTCAAATATGGAAATATTGCATTGACACGTTGTTTATCTGTGCAGCCAACCAAGAACTATGTAGGTGTGAGTGAATCTCGTCTGCTGATCGAGAACCAGGCGGGCGTGAACTGTTTTTAAACTCATTGACTACCGAATTCTCAGATCCCTATTGGCTTAATACAGGGACTACCCATTCACGTAGGCAATGAGTTAAGGTGATATGGCTCTCACCATAATTATAAACCCACATCCTGTATGGGATTCTTAATTTGTTTTTCATTTAAACCTTTTTTAATTTTTTTTTGTGGTGGAGGAGTATTGTTTGTTTTTGTTCAATCATCCATAACCTATGATTGATAAAATCATGACTTACAGAAATCATTTATTAGGTCAGGATAGGTGGGAAATGGAAGAGAACGCTGTTGATCCAACTAGAAATAAAAGTGACAGAAGAAAAGAAGAGAACATATAAAGATTTATTCAAAATGTAAGAAGATATGAAACTTATCATAACAGGAAACGAAACTAAAGATATAAATATATGTTAAAATAGATGTACAAATTAAAAATCAGAAGAATGCATGGTCAGAATCACTGGAGAATACTCAGAATAGTATATAAATCTGCAAGAATCTTCAGTATTGAAGGAGGCAGATTATCCAGAAGTAGAAGAAGAAGAAGAGAATAGAGAGAAGATACAGATTTATTCAAGCGTAAGAAGATTAATTAGGACAGGAAACAAAATTGAAGATACATTGTGAATGTTTGTTTCAAATAGACTCACTAAAACGAATGATCAGATAAATGAAAACAATTGCAAACATAATTTCTGAAGTAGTAAAGACAACAGATTTGTATTACATTTGATTGCATCCTGTAATTTTGTGCTTAAAGGATAAGGTATTAATCTTTTTTTTCTTCCCAACCCCTATTTTATAATTAATGTGGAAATGATAATGCCATGGATTATCATGAATATACTAATCAATTTTTTTGTGTTAGCTGATAAATCTGTTCTTCAAATTATGTTGGCTGCTGGAAATTAGCTCTGCAAAAAAAGTATCGTGATGAAAGGCTTGTAATTGGCCATTTTGAGTAATATTGCAGCTGTAGAAGAACAAGATCTTTTGATATCATTTTACACACTGAAGAAGAAAGGAAATGTAGAAGATATATTTTTTATTATACTTTTGTTCTTTAAGTACGTTTGGGGTGTGACTGAACAAAATGATGAGCTACCACTGTTATCATACATGCCAAGGTGTCTGTCAGCAAGATAAAGTTGTTGCCAATTTGATCGCTTTCTTAATGTATCTGATCATCTTAGATTAGGTTTTAGAGTAAGGGTCTTTCAAGGGGACATGAAAGGGGATTAAAAAAATGAATTAATCAGTTCAGTAGACATATAAATCATTAGGAAGTATTTGTAAGATTTGATTCAATGAAGAGCTGACAGGTGCCATGTTTAATTTTTAAGCAGTATTGTATGTAGTCAAATATTAAAAACTTGTCAAACAGACAAATAAACAAAATAAAGAAGAGATGCATTCATTTGACAATGTTAGATAGCTTATTAGGACGCCTAGCAAATTATTTCTTGGTGATAGAAATTTGTAAATTTAAAACAAGACATAGTCTTTTGGCAATTATTTCCTTGTCCTTGAGTCTAAAAAGAGCCTTTGATGTGCCAAACCTGTCATACATGTATAGTATGTGCCATCCTCTACAAAAATGAACTTGGAAAGTTACAATCATAAAGTAGCATGAAATTAATCTAAGGAATGCATATATGTATTTCCCCTTTGCTGGCACAATATGATTAAATACCCTCTTGTTATTGACCCCTTTTTGATAAAAAGTATTATTCAAAAATATCTTTTAAAACTTACAGCTTAGTTGCAATTTAGAAGTCGTTATATGACTTAGAATACATGTACATGTAGGTATGTGTATTCTTTATATCAATGCTCCTGTGAATCTGACGTAACCGAAATAGAATGCGATTTGATAAACTCTGACATCTATATATTTGTGGCAATCTCGTGGCAATCTGAAGAATATTTCTATTTCACTTGATTTCAATTGAACTTTGTACCTTTAACCAAAAATAAATTGAGTGGATTTAGATGGGTTTTTTTAAATTACAAGCAAGCCACTCAGCTTTTGTAAGAAGAAATGCTATGATTGCACCATGAAATATTAAGTAAACATATTTTGAGGTGAGTTAGATTATTGTATTTATATACTTTTTATGATTAAATAGTATAGCTAAAGTTTGGGTAGGGCAAAATATCTTTTCATTCTTGCATTTGTTGATTTATCTACTTTTGAATTAAAATCAAACCAAACTAATGCAGCATACTTTGTATTGGTTATTTAGAGCCAGAAGGGACTTAACTCCCATCTTTCCATCACAGAGTGAACTCTCTTAAAGGCCCACTGCAGTACTTGTAGCTACTTGCGCCCTCTATATAACAAACAATGCCTAATCGGTGACCATTGGTCCCCCATGATCCTCTTTTTCTTATGTTAACTGAGAGCTGAGTTGATGAGATAACCACCTGTCCAGTGACCTTGCAGGGCAGTCTAATTCCTCCTGTAAACTACGGCAGATAAGCTTTACAACCCCACTAAACTACTTTATACCTGTAGCTACTTGCGCCCTCTGTACAGCAACAATGCCTAAGTGGTACCTGTTGATCCCCCATAATGCCCTGTTTATTATGTTAATTGAGAGCTGATTTGATGAGATAACCACCTGTCAGTGACCATGCAGGGAGGTCTAATCCCTCCATACCAATCTAGTGCAGAGGGGCTTTAATTGTGGCTCTACACAGATGATACATCTAACGACTGTGTGGAGCCAGAATTGGAAGGGGGTAATCATCTTTGAGTTAAAATATATGAGTTAACACCCTTCTGGCTCCAAGGAGCCAATAGATTCTTTTCACACACCATTAAATTTCAACAAGATTGGAAAGGGGTAGGTGCAGCTCCTTACAACTCCTTGAGTTCCACAAATCAAAATGACTCATGAATTATGTTTCTTTTTAATGATTATACCAAGTTAACAACCAAGAGGGGAATTAATATTGCCAGAAAGTTCATAAATTCATACAAGATTAGAAAGGGGTAGGTGCAGCTCTTTACAACTCCTTGAGTTCCACAAATTGAAATGACTCTTGAATTACATTTCTTTTTTAGGACTATACTAACCAAGAAGGGAATTAATATTGCCAGAAAGTTCATAAATTGATACAAGATTAGAAAGAGGAAGGCCGGTGCAGCTCCTAATAATTAAATCCTTGAATTTCACAAATCAAAATGACTTGTGAATTATGTTTCTCTTTTAGGATTATACCAACCAAGAGGAGAATGAATATCGCCAAAAAGTTCACAAATTGATACAAATTCAAGCTCTTTCCTAAATGACCTTTAAGGTTTGACCTTGTCCTTGGACTTGTGCTGATCAGATTTATTTTTATTTGCTCTTTTGCTTTGTGGATGGGTAATGAACCTAGAGGCAATACAAATTGGTTTTCTGACTCCATCAACATAATTGTGAGAAAAGTAAATACTAGAAGAAAAAAGGTAGATGAATAGAGAGTATTTCCGTTTAGCCACCAGTTGTTGGAAGGCAATGAGGTGCATGAAAGGGAGGGATCTATTGCTTTTATTTGGCTTGTCGATTTTGTATGGTTTGATTTTTGTTATTCTTTGAGTTATGTTCACCAAGGCAAGAAAGAAACAATGATTGCCTGCTTTTGATATCAGTTAGTATATTGCCAAGGATTGCAATAAATGTATGCTTTGAGTCATACCATATGCTATATAGCTTCAGACTAAAATGAAATTAAATTGAAGTTTTTTTCATTTCAACATTTCAAATAAATTCTCATGATGAGAGGAATTATAATCACACTCAAAAAGTCTGTGTTAGAATATGATTTATAGAAGTCAGGTATTTGTTATTAAAGACTTATCTGTAAGTTGAACCTGTTTATTTCTCCATTTGATTGTTTTGTCACAAGAGAGAAATACATATATAAAAACAAGTCATGTATTGTATTGACCTTCATCAACATTACAATCTTACAATTATGCAAAAAGTCATTATAGAACATTGATAATTTACTTGTGGGATTCTTCTGTCAATTTGGAGAATAAGACACTTTTGTTTATTAAAATATTCAACATTTAGATCTGAAGTTGTCTAACACAACATTTCTAAAACATGTTTGGACTGAAACAAAAATTTCCCTGTTCATTTTCCCCCCTTTTTTGTGTGTGTGACACAGCTGTTCACTCATCTAAAAATTCTTGTTTGTAATTCATTTCTCAGTTGGTTAATGTACGAGCCCAGTGCAAGTGTCCGTAGATCAGAAATATTTCATCAATAGATGCTGGAAGGAAAGTATTGATTGGACAGATCATCTTTTTTTTAGATGCAGTCTTTTTCAAATAATTGTGGGATTTTCTCTATATGATTATTGAGTGACACATTTTTCATTCCAATCTGAAGTGACGTAAATACAAATTCAGATTTCATATATTGTCTCTCTTCATCTGTAACAAGCAGATTCAGTTATAATTTAATGAGAATAATACCCCATTCACAGTGGCCTCAAACACCGCGACAGCAGCGGGACTGTCCCGCTGCTGTCGCGGTGTTGTCTTCAGTGTGAAGGCTCGGACCCGTTATAAACTATCGCGGGATAACACCGCCTAGCGATAACGCCGACACAAACTATCGCTAGGGACGCCTAGCTACAGCAGCGGGACAGTCCCGCTGCTGTCGCGGTGTTTACTCAGTGTGAAGGCTCTCCGCTATAACACCGCGACAAACACGTGTGATTTGTTTACTTACCTATCACTGACCTCTTTTCTACAGCAATGGGGAACATAAAGTGAAATAGAAATAAAGTAACCAGTGGATTCAAATTGATTTTATTATTATGTAGGTATTATAATTATCCAAATAAAAATATTTCACACTTCAAAAAATTGAAATATTCTGACTGGAAGCAATACAAATGCTAGTTTTTTAAAAAGTAATATGATCGAGGATACAAAAAGCAACTTGACATGTTTACCGCGCAATTTCAAGCAAGTATTTCCGGTCATATCGGGGTCACTCGCGGGTCATGAGCCATGCATACACGTGTTTGTTACGGAGGTAATAAAAATCACCCGCTGCAGCGTGAATGGGTACATGATATTTATCCCGCTGCTGCAGCGGGATAACTTTTCTACTGTGAATGCATTTGTAGCGGTGTTATGGCGGTGTCGCCGCTCCGCTACAACGCCGCTACAAATTTCAAAACCACTGTGAATGGGGTATAATACCCCATTCACAGTGGTTTTGAAATTTGTAGCGGCGTTGTAGCGGAGCGGCGACACCGCCATAACACCGCTACAAATGCATTCACAGTAGAAAAGTTATCCCGCTGCAGCAGCGGGATAAATATCATGTACCCATTCACGCTGCAGCGGGTGATTTTTATTACCTCCGTAACAAACACGTGTATGCATGGCTCATGACCCGCGAGTGACCCCGATATGACCGGAAATACTGAGGCAAGCTTGCAAAAGGTAAACATGTCAAGTTGCTTTTTGTATCCTCGATCATATTACTTTTTAAAAAACTAGCATTTTTATTGCTTCCAGTCAGAATATTTTAATTTTTTGAAGTGTGAAATATTTTTATTTGGATAATTATAATATCTACATAATAATAAAATCAATTTGAATCCACTGGTTACTTTATTTCTATTTCACTTTATGTTCCCCATTGCTGGAGAAAAGAGGTCAGTGATAGGTAAGTAAACAAATCACACGTGTTTGTCGCGGTGTTATAGCGGAGAGCCTTCACACTGAGTAAACACCGCGACAGCAGCGGGACTGTCCCGCTGCTGTAGCTAGGCGAACCTAGCGATAGTTTGTCGCGGCGTTATCGCGAGGCGGTGTTATCCCGCGATAGTTTATAACGGGTCCGAGCCTTCACACTGAAGACAACACCGCGACAGCAGCGGGACAGTCCCGCTGCTGTCGCGGTGTTTGAGGCCACTGTGAATGGGGTATAAGACTATGTATAGTTTTGAAACATTTTCATTGAAAATTTGAAGTTTAGCATGTGCCCCACAAGGGTGTCACTAACGAAATGTAGGTACACAATGGCATTCAAAATTTCTGTTGACAACATTTTGTGACCGGCTATGTTTCAATCTTTCTTGCTCGTTTAAATTTGGTAAAACACCTGGGCCCCAAATTCCAAATGCCTCATCAATATCCCCAGGTGTTCCTTTATAAGTAAAGGTGTATCTTTGAAAACCAAGAGTATACTTGCTCAGCCAGGTCCTGGTTGTTCAAACTGTAGTTTGCTTTGAGTCTTTCCGTTTCCTTACTAGGCTTATTAATATCTCACCTGGCTTGTATTCCACACGACTTCAAGGAGAAAAAATATCCCTGGGCTCTGGAAATTAATTTCTGTACTTTCTGGCTATGTTACAGCAAGGCTCATAAAGTATCTCAATGTGTAAATGTCTCGCCTTGAGGAGGGTAAACATTTGTTAAAGGTATAATATAGCCTATTGAGTATAAAGTGGCGTAGTGTCCAGCCATTGAGGGCGTACTGGGCACTGGGGGGGGGGGGGGTAAAAACAGTATTGATTAGGGAAAAGCTTTTGGAAGGATGCTATATGGTCTTCTCATCCTTTCCTTTTCCCTCTCGCTTTCCTTTTCTCTCTTTTCTAGCCCCATATTTAGAAAGAAAAATTCAAAAATTCAAAAATGTATTTGCTGCTATGTCAGGTAATCTTCATTCAATGTTTTTCATGATGAATTTTTAAAGAAGCAATGCATGAATTTGAAATTGAGCCTAACTCTTTGCCCTAGAAAAGGGATGAAAAACTATCGTGAAGAGCACCACCTAGCATCAGCTAATAGACAGGTTTACATTTATCCCTCCCCTCCTCTCAATATTTCCCCATCTCCTTTTAAATCAAAACAGAAACATCCTAGACCGGGGTGATATTAATAAAGTCAGAATTAAGTCATCCAGTCCGACGGATTGTCGCAAGTCCTCTCCCCACGGGCCATCTGCGATATTTTCATTCCATAAACGGCGAGATTAAAAATAACGCCCAATTAACCGCTGCTGTTTTCGTCTCTGGACTGTTTGGAGAGGGAATATTTAGTCTCTATGGTGCAGGGCCGCATCGATGGAAGATATCCTATTCAAGTTGTTCACACTAGATTTTAAAGAAATGATTTAATATTTTGTCTCTGAAGTCAGGTCTATTATTACTTGGTTAATGTTTTAGAGGTGTAAAATAATTCTATCACCCTTCCAACTGCAGGCTCAACAATATTCAATATACCGGTAGCCATTTTTAACATGTGATATTGAAGAATAAGGAGCACTGCTGACACAATTTTACCGTGTTTCCATTTTTGGGGGCATAAATATAATGGAGAAGAAGTTAATTCTGAGTTGTAAGGTTTGATTTGACTTTAAATAAAAGAAACACTTCTCTTTAACTTTTAACTATTGATTCTGATAGATTCTGACATGTTTGATTTTTTTAAAAGCTGTATATTTTATTGTACCATTTGATGTTCTCTCTAAGAAAGAATACATAGATCTATCTGTGTGTGAACTCATTCAGTAAAAGCCTGTATCTTGTTGGTTCATCTTGAGAGCATACTTCCCACCGAGGGGAAAAAGGATTTAATTTTTTTCAAAACTCGTTCAGATTTTTATCATGCTTACCTGATGCTGTTATAGTTTGAGAATACAGACCCTATTTATCCTGCTCCTATCATAAATAAAGGTAGTAAATCAAGTGATAGAAATTATTTGTTTGTGATTGAGATGGATTGAAACTATGTCCTCCACCCCTAACAAAAATGTAGACTTCATCGATAGATTAAACATATACATTAAGGTAACCCTGTGGAGAAATATTATGCTTTGAATGATATATGATTATGCTTGAAGTAATGGAAAAGTATGGGGTCATGGTAAGTATAAAAGTGTTTTATAATAAGTAACAGAAAAAAAGGAAGCCTTGTATAGTAATACTTTATTTTAAAAAAATGGAGGTGTGGATATAGTTTCTTACAAGAACTTATTGAAGGATCAAGGTTGCCTCAATGTTCTTAACATTTCATCTTTTAAGAAAATTACATTACCATGCTCTTCCCTTAAAGTTAAAATGTAACTTTATATGATTATAATTGTGTATACATTACACACTCAACTTTAGTGGTACAGTTCTCTGTATTTGTTAGATTCTGTTGTAAAAGTGTTAAAAGGCCATCAGTAAGAAATGACTGCAATTTGAGACTATATCACCTACATGTAGCTTTCAACACCTCTCTTTAAGACGGGGAAGGACATCATTTTCAGAGTTTGTCAATTTGTTCAAGGCTCCTCTTAATTTATTCTCCATTTTGTTTCAATCATTTTGGAGTTCACGGCCAAGGATTAGAGATTAGTACTTCCATTCACCCTTTACATCTTGTCTCCCTCTGCAATTTGCAGGTCTTCCTGAACCTAGATCTATATATACCTGAAGTTATTTTTCTTTCCTTTTGCTTCTTGATGGTATTTCTGATTGCATATTTTGGTCGTACATCTATGCAATAGACCAAGTTCATGAAGGTATTTTTATCCGTGAGTTTCCCACGTGACGGCTCTTTAAGATGTTCATTTTTTGAAAATTTAGTCTGATTGTTTTTCATTTGTGAATATATCCAAGTTTATGAAAATTACAAAAAGATGACCACTTGATGATATTTGGGATATACAATATGGTATTGGAATTGGTTTTTTGAAAGTTTTTGAGATCATTTATGCATTTCAGGTATAAATTTTGCAAGGAATTTACTTTAATGTTTGCATGTTAAAAACGAATTGGCCTAGTGATGCGGTTGCTAGGGATATGTTATGTTAAGATCACTTTTCTACAACATAGATGACGTCATTAGCACACAGTATGACGTTCAATGTTCCAATGCCAATGATGGTCTTAGATAATACTCTTGTAGGCGTTTAGTTGCATCACAGAATATTTTTTTGCCTGAAAATTCATCAAATATAAATTCAATGTTGCAACATGTATTTGTAGAACCATTAAAGCTGAAAAATTGTTTTATTTGTATTAAAGGCCCACTTTACTACTTGTAGCTACTTGCTCCCTCTATATAGAAAACAATAATCGGTGACCATTGGTCCCCCATGATCCTCTTTTTCTGATGTTAATTGAGAGCTGAGGTGATGAGAAAGCCACCTGTCAGTGCCTGGGTGGTCTTATCCCTCCTTGCCAAACTAGTACAGATGGGCTTTAAACTCCTGAGAGGCAAATAAACAAGGAAGACATTTAAAAAAAATGGTTTTATATTAGTGCAAAGTTTGTCTTGGAACCAATTCCAATCTTTTCATTTTGCAAGCTATTCACTGTCATTCCTGTACTACTTGTAGCTACTTGCTCCCTCTATATAGAGGGATCGGTGAGCATTGGTCCCCATGATCCTCTTTTTCTTATGTTAACTGAGAGCTGATTTGATGAGATAACCACCTGTCCAGTGACCTCGCAGGGTGGTCTAATCCCTCATGTAAACTAGTACAGATGGGCTTTAAGATTTTCTCAAGAGCACACTTGACATTAAACCATCTTTTTGGAGCCAGAAGGGCATTAACTCGTATCATCTGACACGTAAGTATATCCTTCTGGCTCTGAACAGACTATATGAAGTCATCTGGACAAATGAAGATGAGAGCATCCTTTATATTAAAAGGTAGCTCAGTTTCACAAAATGGAATAGGCGTTTGGAGGAGAAGGGAAGAGAGGGAGGGGGAAATGATGCACTGATATTTCCTCCCTTGCTGAATGCTAGCTTTCATCCGAAAGTCTGGTCAAAATCAGTCAAAAATCTGCCACCAATTTTCACTGTTTAAAAAGAAGAAAGAAGAATATCTCTTGCATTTGCACTTAATGAATACCATGAAAGATGACAGTTAAAAAAAAAATACAGTTACAGTTTCATTTTTATCAACAGGGTTTCCTGATGAACGCCTTTTCTCCTCGAGCATCTTCTTAAAGCGCAGATTCTAGTTGAATTGAATTTGCATCATATTTCAGTTACCGGTATTGCATTTTCCTCTTTTTGAATTTAAGTAACCTCTTGTTTTATGTTGTCATAGGACTTTTGGAAGTTTAAGAATGGGCTTATTTGGTATTTTTCAAACAATTTGCCAGATAAGAATGAGCTGACGATATTGAAAAAAAGCAGATTGCAAAGACAAAAATAACCAACTTCATAGGCAATTTCAATAGCACCTTTTGAAATGTGTGAATATTAAAATGACATATTTTGTAATCCGTAGTTGATTTCTTAAAATCAGCCAATGTAGAGTATTGCAATTTGAAAGTGCCCTTATGTTTATTTCTTGGAAGTCATTTTTTTTGGTTGAATAGTACACAAAAATAAAGTTCCAAGCTGAAGTTTGTTTGTAGATAAGTTTGGGATAAAATCATATCTTCCAAGAATGGCATTGTTTGGCAGAGGAAGACTTCAATCAAAGAACATTAAATTGGCAGGAACATGAAACTTATGAGACTTATCGAAACCGGTTCCCCAGACTGTCATTTGTGATTGCCACGCTTTACTCATTATTGTTTTAAGTAAAGCAGCTTGCATTTGGTGAAGTTGTCCCATTTCTGTCACCTAAAATTTTAGGGAATATTAAGAAATGGTGCCACATGAAATGCCAGAGAATTAGAGAGCTGAGCTCCCAATGGTATACTTGATATTATCTTGTCATGACATAATTAGGTCTCATTTTCCTTGTGCTTTAATATTGGTATTGAGAAACATATGCTGAGAAGAGAAGTTGTGTGTTATGTGATTAAGCAAAAATAGGGTAAATAAAGGATAAAGGGAGAAGTTGAAAAACATGAAAACAAAGAGAGAAAAGAGCATATTTTGGAATAGCCATTTCAGAAAAAGAGAGAAAGAGAGAGAGAGAGAGAGAGAGAGAGAGAGAGAGAGAGGGAGAGAGGAGGGGGGGGGGGGGGGAGATAGAAGTAGGAGAAGAGGCATATAAATTTTAGTGAGACAGAGAGAGATATTCACAAATAAACAGACTAAGAATGGGAGAATGAAGAGAAGGAAAGAAAGAGAAAGAGAGAGAGAGAGAGACAGACAGAGACAGCAGACAGACAGATAGACAGACAGACAGACAAAGGGAGAGGGATAGAGAGAGAGAGAGAGAGAGAGAGAGAAAGAAAGAGAGTGAGACAGACAGACAGGGGGAGAGGGAGAGGAATGATGGGGGGGGGGGGTGCATTGTATATGTCCCAGTCATCGCCCCCTTACTCGTTTCCTCTCAATAGACATTATTCTTTGCCCAAAATCTAAACCATGTTTCTGTCTTGTCTCTGCCAGGCCCTTTGTATCCCTTGATGAGTAACATCCTAGTCTGAAACCAAACCAAGACACAAGGAGGTGGTGATGTACCAAATCGTCTGTTGCCACGGTAACCGTACGCAATCTCCGAAGCAGGGTCTGTCTGTGGAAGGTTCCCCCTCCTGCATCGCCGTGACAACTTGAGCCAAGTAAGTAATCTTTTGAAACATTGAGGTGCCGCATTCATGCTTCGTTTGGGGGAATGTGAAACCTTGATTAGGAATGGGAGAAAGGGATAATGACGGGGGATGGGTGAGCTCCTAAACAGAATGCCAGGAAGTTTTGGTTTTCCTCCCATGTGATGTGAGGAAGGAGACGGGGGTAATCAGCTGTTTGGCAAGGGGGTAAAGAAGGATTCAAGAGAAAATGGCTATGGTACTCTCACAAGTTTTCCCTCTACCGATATATGCTGTAGATCATGTTTGTGAATGGAATGATCCTTTGATTATTTGAAGCAATATCTAAAAGCATTTTGGAGGTGCTAGTCGGTTTAAGCACTTGACTTGAAATACAAAGGTCGTGAGTTTGATCCCTGACATGGCACTAATGTGCTTTGGCTAGGCATTAATCTACATTTGCAACTCCATACATGGGAGATAAATGGGGCCTGGTAGGATGACCAAAGCCTTTGTGTTTAATAGTAATTGCCATATGCCCTCACAGCGACCGATATAGTTGGAATACTTCCGAGGTAGTTCTAGATGGTGCACATTGTGTGTGAATGGATTGGGGTAATAATATCTGTAAAGAGCCTTAGAGACGGTATTTCATATTAAACGCTATAATTATAAATACAGATCCTATATTAAGTTGAGCAATGATCTCCAAGAAATGATTTCTGGTAGTAATGGTCATTAAAGGCTTTCAATCTGGACAAGCAGACGGTAATAAATTGTACATGTTTACATCATCCCACCAGCTTGATACTGGACAACATTAAGATAAACATATTTATGTATGTCTGAAAATTTACGATGCCTCATACCAAGGAGTATGAATCAAGTAAACAATACCTCTATATGAGATACCATCAATATTGATATTGAGAAGGGGGGGGGGGGGGGGGTTGACGGCCTAGATAGTCAGCCCGCACAGAAATATTTGCTTTTCAGAAATCAAAATAAAACAATGGGAGAACATTCTAGTACACAGTCATTGGATGACAATAATACAACTGTTGTCAAAGAGTCAAGGCATATTTCCCCAAGTTATCAATATTTCATAAACCAAAACATGTCAACAAACAACTTGAGGCAACATGAAAGAGACCCAATCCCCAGACGGTTTCCTGCGAAGTCTCCCGTTTCAAAATGACTTCGCAAAGCTTTAGTAGACTGGCATCACATGACAGCTTAATATCTCGTTCAATTCTGGCAAAACAACAAAATTTGTGTAGCTGCCAGGACAGAGGAGGCACTTCACAACATCAACGTATACCGCAGCCCCAGGGCCCGTTGAAAGTTTTGTTGATAGGGTTGTCAAGGTAACGAGAAGGGGGTCAAGAGCATTTTTCTCGTCTTTAAACCTAGAGGGGCATAATATTACCCTGTGATGAGTAGATAAGTACTTGATGTGTACGTGTGAGAACAAACTTTGCCCTACTCGGGAAAAACATATTTTTCACAAAATTTCCTCATGTTTTTATTGTAAAAGAGCAAAGAAATATTGTCCTAGTGACTTTTTAAAATTCAAAAAGTATTCATCCACATTCTTGCATGCTAAATTTGTTTATTTTGTTGCTATTTCTTAGTGAGTGTGTGTGTAAAAGTAACTAGTTTTAAATCGACAGACAATCTGCAAAAAAAGTTGTGATGACCTTCACGTCTCCAGACAAGTGTTCACACCACTTGACCTTGAAATATCTACATCTACATGTAGCTTGCATTAGAGAAAAATAAAAACATATCTGTATAAATTCAACTGCTGAGAGCGAGAAGGTTGTCAGTTATGTCAGTTATGTAGGCAGAATTAAATGTTTTCTTGAGATTCTTTCTATCTCCTCCCATGAAGAAGTTTATTTAAGGCCAAGGTAGGAGACAACACAAAGCATGTCAAGAGCCATCCACACCTGCAGAGGAGGAAGTACGCCTGTTGAGACTGGCATTTCAGACTCTACCAGAAGTCCTTTGTGGAGAGCAAGAAGGGTGTTAATTCAGTGTAAAGTGAGATAAGTTTACTCCCTCCTCGCTCTCACAAGATAAAGTCATGATGACAATGCTGGATCATGCTGAGCTCCCGACGGTTTACTTGATATACTTGATGTGTCGTGTTATCGTGACATAACGAGGTCTCATTTTCCTAGTTTATAACTATTGATATGGACATCACGCAGAGAAGAGAATTTGTGTGATGCAGCAAGAATGTGATGAATAGATAAAGAGATGATTTTGAAGAACAATGAAAGGGAGAAAGAATAAAAAGAGGACATGGCCATGTATTTTAGGAGAAGGAGACCTAAAGAATCAGTCATGAATAGAAAGAAAAGAAAAGAGAATTACAAAGAGGGATGAAATTAATATAGATCATTAATGCAGCATCAGAGTCTTGTGTGAATAAAGCAACAAATAAAATAAAAACGATGGAAAAGTATAAATGAAATAAAGAAAGAGAAAGACAGAGGAGTATTGCAAGATACATGTAGAGAAACTTTTATTCATGTTAAGGATCACACTCACCAGAATAATGTATTTCAAGGACATTATGTTCAGTATTTTTTCTGAAGATTTTAAAGAAAGCAAACTGTTGATGGAAGAGTATTATAATACTGGTCATGAAATCATTCATTTTCACCTTCCTGCTTTTCTAATGACATTTGTCCATGTTAAGTTGGGGCTCTCGGTCCTCTTCCTTGCATCACAAGTTTATGTTGTTTCCTTGGTTGCACTTGACAATTGTTCAACCCACCTGTGGTCCCCCAGGAAAATTACCTACTCTCCCTTCCCCATATCCTAGTACCGGATGTTATTAACACGTTACAAAAGAAAATGTGAAGACAAAACTGTAACATCATACAACAAAAATAATTCCACACTTCCTGTTGGAGTAAAAACAATCACATCAGGGAAGCACCTTTTATAAAAATAGAAGGAAAAAAATAAGGAAAAAAATGGAGAGGCCCTTGAAAGGATTACTCCCAAAGGAAGTTAAGAAAAGAAAGTTTGAAAGTGGCTTTTATTGTTTGAGTTTAGAGTAGGTTTGGATTTATAACAATGCCACAAGCATACCTGGGTTGAACTGAAGGTGATTGCTATCAAAACAGCGATTTGAAAGGGAAAGTCTGACGTAAGCTGGCTGGCAATTGTTCGTAAACTTTAGAAGTCACTGTTTATCTTAGAATAATCTTTTTAAAACATGTCGGTGGAAGTTTTAGAAGGTTGGCAAGTTTTCTTTCAGACGTCATCGTGATGAAAAGTCCGCAGGTATTGATTTTTGGGGATTTATGAAAATTAATCTTGCATTATAATATAGATTATAGGGGTACATGACATTGAAATTAAAAAGTGTAATTTAACATTTTGCAAATGGCAAAAAAAGGAATTATCAAACATCCTTTGCATATAGATATCTTTAAGAAACTATTCTTACATATTTTTACAATATCTAAAACATGTCATTTTAAAACTTTTCCACTTTTTAGTAGAAAAAGTTACAAAAAAGATTAAGTGGAGGTATTTTGAAAACTGATCAGCAAGACAAAAGCAAGGGCTATTAGAAAAATGTGTATGTGCAACATACATTTGTAAGCTCTCCATCAACCATATACATTTTCATATTTCATTATATTTCAGGCCATGCATCTTGTAATAAATCATTCATGTTTGATCCACTACCCCTCCAATCACTTCCTCCACATCAGCTGCCTCGACAGGGGGTCCCAAGGTCAATATCAAAGGTCAATACATCCCCATGAACTCTTAAGGTCAAATTAGAAAACTGCCTGTGTTAGCGTTCCTAAGATACCGTCAACAACCTGGACCAATTATGTCTGCTGCGTTGCCTCTTGGTTGGTACCGAGTTACTGAGTTGGTACCGAGCTCTCACCTTTCCTCTGGTGAAAGTCAAACCACCTCCCGCTATTTGTTCATTGCGTATACCAGTCGGCTCAGATGTTGTTTTCATTGAAAGGGGATGACCATAACATTGTGGATTCTGTTCCATGGCGTAGCATATATTTGGAGTTTTCGGTGTAACTTTGAGATTGTTAAAGTGAAACAGAAGAAGGTTTCGGAAGACAGTATTTCAGGTGAGAGTTCATGTTCTTTTGTCTTGTATTTCTCATGTCTTTGTACATCGTCGTCCTGTGGTTTGGTGGTGTTTCCCAGAGTCATCCTATTGGTAATTAAAGAACAGTAGGTACTAAACATCGGTTAGGTGAGAGGAAGCACGGAGGGAAGCTATCATGGTCTGGCCGTAATGCAGGGTTAAGGATGTTTTTGTATCTTTCAGGTATTAAAGCTATGATTACAAACAAAACATAGGAAACACCATCATGTAGATCAACAGTTTGCCAAATGATTTTCTTAGTGGTTGTTTTAGATTCTTCTTTCTGCTGGTGACTCAGTCAACTTTATGGGGCAGGCATGCAGTGCTCCCCTAGCTGTCCCCATGTCTTTTCTCCTCATGTAAAAGATTTGTTTAAAGCCTCTAAGATCCATACCATGACAAACCTAAAGGGGTACCAGAAACTGAGCCATTGTTTTATCTAATATAAACGATTCATAATTTTATACCAATGAAGTTGTCATAGTCTTTAATTATTGCGGGTACAACAATGAACTTGCCATTCTTACAGAAGATTGATAAGGTTGTTGGACTGCCCTAGATGAGTATGAAGGATATGAGCCATGTGGCCCTGATGTAGGTGACCCTGACAGGTGATAGTCACTCGTATATGACTGTCAGTTGGGGATATCTCTAAAGATCAAAAACCTGTTCAGACTAGAAGAATTTTATACAAAACTTGTACAAAGAAATAGCGCAAAAAGAATCGCGGTATAGGGCAAGGGGTGTACATTTATGAAAAAAAGGTATCGTTTAAAGGAGCATCGTCTTAAGAAACTAGTTTTGAAGAGGTCTGTTAACATGTTGAATAAAGTGTCAGCTGGCTCATCATCAGTGTGCACTAACGATAAACCCTACCTGCAGTTAAACAGTTTTTGTGTGATACAATTAACATTCACATTAGCAATGGACTCTGATTCAAGTTTTCATTTGAAATGGTGATCAAACACTCATTTTGTTTTACGTTTTATTATACGATTTTCAAAATGGAAACAAATATAGCTGTACAAGAACTGTACGTGCAGCTATACGATGAATTTAGCAAGTCTGAACACCTTGTTTGATTATCACTGCTGTCTATGATATGTTAAATTGGATTGGTAAATGGTTCCTCAGACATGTGAACAGTTGTTTTCTTCACCTGTTGTTAAACATGTATAATAGCAGTCGTTTCCAGTCTGTTCTGTGAGTATTGCTGGTTGAATACGGCATTTATTATGGGCCTGCGTGTCAGAACGTAGCGTCAAGTATTGTACTCTTTTTTTTTTTAGGAAGGGGGGGGGGGGGATACCACTGGAGAAAAGCCGAACAGATATAAGGAGAGTTGATACATGTATTTACCGTCTATCAGGAATTTTCCTGTGTGATATTTTATGATATTGAAGTGAAGTCAGAAATGTTAAAAAATGTATGTGTATTGCGTATCCAACAGATCAAACCCTCTGTAAGAAGGACGTTAACTCATATATTTTGTACACACTATTATGATAAGGCAGAGTAACAGTCTGGCTCCTAATAGGTTATATTAACCCTTTCCCTACTGGAAGGGGTCGGCTCCTGCATTAAACCTATGTGAATGAGAGAATTCAGTATTCAGCAGGTTAAATGCGCGCTCACAAACTTTGACATCCAGGGTTTATCTGAACTTTTATCAAGCCTCCAAACAATTTTGTATGGTGGAAAAGTAACAGATAGAGAGATTCTAAAGTTGATGATTTGAATGTTATATATTGCCTCACAGTATATGATCTGTGGTGTAGACAAGCCAATTAAGTGTGATCTTGAATCTAATCACAGATGGATTAATGCCTCTTCAAAATTTTGGCACAAATTTGTCAAAAACATGACATTTTTCATGTCTCTAATCAAACTAGTACAACTTGATGATTGACCTTCCTGTTTAAAAACAGGGGTGTATATGTGCAGGGTGGTAGTGTTTAAGGAGAGGGAGAGGGGTGGGGGGGGGGAGGGGGAGGAGGCTGGGTTAACATTAACATTTTAAAATGAATACCATAAATGATCACTTTAAGAGCCAGTGTCATTTTACATTAAGAATTCAGCATCTTGCATAAAATAGATACTCTCATTTTGTTAACAAATTGTTCAAGATATGTAACAATGAAAAATGAAAAAAAATAACGCTAGTATAGATATTTACCACATTTCATGTTATGATGCACAACATTACTTTAAATACCTTCAAATAATGCAATGTTTGATAATGCAGTAGCATAATTATATATTCCAACGCCTACAACAGTGTTTTTCACATGGGAGGGGGGGGGGTACGAACGGGTGCGTCGACCTTGCCCTCTCCCAATTAACACCTTCCCTGCCTATCAGTGCGTGTAGTGTCAAAAAGGGCTCAGGATCAGCTATAAGCTGTCCCCTGAAATTCCGACAATCGGAAACTGATCATCGCCCGCCACTTGGTCGTGTCCATCGAAAGCTCCCGACGAGAAGCAAATTTGACGCTTCCTTGTCAGGCAGTGCCATCTGCGTGACACGACACGCAATGGAATTCACTTTTTATGGGATTTGGTAAAAAAATTGTAAATGGATGACATTTTAAGTTTGATTATTCATCGCCAATTTCACCTTCCCCTACGTCAATCAGCTAGCAACTGTGAATGTGGGATGACCAGTTATATCATTGAGATTAGAAAAGAAAGTGATGAATTCTTTGTTTAATTTTAAGAATGGTTTTCTTCTTACTGTTGTTGATGCCATTACTTCTAAATTGCATAAAGGAAAGGGCTTGGGAGCCTTGATCGTGTACATGGGTGCATTTCCCCCTCCAATCATATTGAAATTTATTGTGTATGATACAGTCAACCCTGTTTAAATGATAATCTGTATATAAAGGCCACATGTTTCATTGTTTCTCTTGAAATAATTCTTCATTGAATCTATACTAAATGACCCTGCCCAAGACCACCTGCCTATAAAAACCACTTTTCTTTTCTATTAATTTCAAGCAGCCTTTATATACAGGTTTCACCACATATGCTTCTGCATCAAGTTTCACTACACAAGACGTGTTACATGTACGGTATATTGTAAAAATCAAAATGGAAACAGGTTGATATACAACACAAACTGTCGGTTGAGCTGTTCCCAATCTTATTGACAGATGGTCTTTCTGTAGAGGTGCTATTACACAAATACCCCTGTATAAGATGCAATTATACTTCCAAAGTCATACTACAGTCAATCTGCTTTAGTGACCACCTGTATAGAAAGATCACCTGTCTACAAAGACCACATTTTTTGTTTCCCTTGAAAATGGTTTCTCATTGAAAAATGTACTAAAGGAACCTGTACATAAAGATCACCTGTCTATAGACCATTTTTCTTGTCTCCCTTGGGTGGTCTTTATAGACAGGTTACACTGTATTATAGTGATCCACATCACAGATTTCTGAGACCAATGTCCCCTCACCATACTAATAGGCCTTTGATATGACTTGTGAAGGATACAGGTGGACTATCTGTAGAGGTGGTTTCAACCTGCAGTTAGTTTGACTGTACAAAATGTATTACATTCATACAGTAACATATAGACCTATACATTGCAGACTGTTGATATTATTGTTCCCAGCCAAAACAGTATGATATGACCCGTTTAGGATACCTACCTTGGACCATGCTGTGAGAACACCTTGAACTTAATCTCTAGCAATTCAAAGATACTTTAGGACTGGTGGTTCGTGAGGATATGTGCTGAACATTGCAAGTGTTGTTAAATATTTCTCCACAGTGACCCAACGATGCAGTGACTTGTTTCAATCTTATGGAAACAAAAACAGAAACAGGTGTATGAATTTGTGTTTTGTATGATTCTTAGCTTAATTTTCATGTTTATTGCAATGATGAATACAAAAAATTACATGAGTAAAAACCTTGAAGAAAAATATGAAGAAAGAAAAGTTTTTAAATACTGAATGTATAATGCAGAGAAAGTGGGATAATGATGATATTGAAATTGGGGGGAGGGGGTAGGAGGAGGAAGGAATGTGGGAGGGGGAGAGTGGGGAGAAAGTCTGAAGAGGGAGAGATGGGAGGAATTCAAGGAGCACCATTAACATGAGTATTTAAGTAATGACTAAATCCACAATAAAAAGATCTTCCTAATACATCTTAATTTCTGCAGAAATCATAAAAATTCATCTTTTTGATATTATATTGTACTAGAAAGCACAATAGCAGATATTGTTGAGGAGCTACGTAGGTGAAATAAAACTGCTGAAACTCGCTGATTGGTAAATATTCCAATACAATTTTTTTATTTACCTATACCCAGTGGGAAGTTAGATGATGTAAAGAACGATTCACACTCATGGTTAGATGTCTCAATATTTAGAGTGAAAAATATTTTTCACTTTTATTATAAGAACGTCTGGATTACAACACATTTTCTATTGTCCCATTGATGGGATCTTAACAATTCCTTTCAGGAATAAACAAATGCATTCATTGCATTTTCGTGGTGATTTATCGAATGGGTTTGATACAACAATATTGATACAACAATTGCTGAAAAGGGATGGTCATTCAAACTCTAGTTTTTATTGATGATTATGGAATGGTATAACAATCGGTCTTTCAACTGTGATGTTTACTCAAACGTTTCACTTATTCTTAATCTCAAAAGTAATCTGTCAAAGTATTTCAAGCTTGCCTTCCACACTTTTGTTGATCAGTAGACTTGAACTAAAGTTTGAAACGGAGGGGTATGAGCTGTCGAGACATCATGATTTTTTTTTTAGGTAAAGATGAGCTTGATTTTCTTGGAATTCTATTTTTGGGATGATTTTTCAACTTCCAGAATACAAAATTTCATTTATGGTATTTATCTGAATAAACAATTCATGTGTGTTTTGAATGTGAGTCCAACTTTATTATATATTATGATATACAGGTATACTTCTGCTGGTCTACACTTAATGTTATTATAAGATGTCTACTTTTATCCTATTTCATTTCGTATACATACCTTCAAGGGTGTATCTAGTCAATCATGTAATTAATTCATATTGATATCAATATATGAAATGACATCACATTTCTAATGAAAATTCAAATGAATAAATAATCAAACTCATATCTGTATTTCATCTGTACTCATAATCTAAACTACTTTAGGTTACCTTTGGATTATCTTAGCCGCTAATTGAGTTTTAAATCTTCTTTTTTAACAGACTTTCTTGTTATTTCAGATCAAGGTAATATTCATAAATGCCATTTGATATCTATAGGTATCAAAGTATTTGATGAATATAGATCATAGATGGAATAAAAAACATTATTTTCAAATACACCTCCAGTTCATGAAACTGATAATCGTAGTCATCTTCAAGGTAGGGTATTAGGACAAGCATTTAGGTGATGATAGTGATTTCATTGACATTATTGTTTAAAGATATTATGTCTCTTTTGCAGCCAACATCAAATTCTGTAGAACTTTGCAGGAATTAGAATGTCATATTATATCCTATCTGTGAAATTTAAACATTGGCAGTGTCCTAGTTCAAATTATGCAAGGAATCCCGTTTACCTTCTAGACTTCACTGTCAGACACTATTGAGTGACTGACAGTGAAGAATTTAACCTTTTCACTTTTTTTGGCCTGTAAATGTGACATATTTAAAGCCAGAAGGGAGTTAACTCTCTGTGAAATGATACAAGTTCAACACCCTTCTGGCTCCAAATAGGTGACATTATCTGGGCCCAATGCTCACTGAAATGATGTTGCATCCATCTGAGAGGTTATTGGCTTCTGATCTGTCGTGTCATCTCTCTCTCACATAGGTCAGTGGTCCAGCAGACCATCTCGTAGGTTGTCGCGTGCCCGAAAGTCTGGCAGGGAAGTGACAGACGATATGTGTAAAGCTATGGTCACAAATCAGAGCAGCGACCGACCGATCAGTAGCCTGCTCGGTCGCTGCTGGACTTTAGGCATCGCCCAGCGATTAGGTCGGTGCCGGGCGGCGACCGCCCAGGCACCGAGCGTATTTTGGGCGGCAAGTGAAAAGTGAGCAGGCGCCGCCCAAATTTTAACTCCGCGCTAAAACTTCAGCGGCGACCGAGCGATGCCCTAAAACCGAGCGGTTCCTGGGCGGCCGGGCAGCCGCCGGGCAAAATTGGTTAAAAACTCGCCGCTCGGCCGCCGAGCAGGCTACTTTTGGGTTATGTGACCATAGCATAAGGTTCAGTGATACAGCCGAGAGGGGCTTCAATCGTTCATAAACGCATAGACTTGTCTGTGGTTTTGTCTTGGGATTTGAGTTTTGTTAGCCCGTTGACTGCTGAATTCTTGCATTCCCATAGGCTTTATACAGGGACAACCCGGTTCCAGTAAGCAATGGGTTAAATGTGGATAAGATGGAAGGGTAAATGGGGCTAGAGATTTGAGGTTAAGAAGAGGGAATCAGAGGGCAGAGAGAGAGAGAGAGAGAGAGGAGGGGGGAGGGGAGAGGGGGGAGGGGGGAGGGGTGGGAGAAGGAGAGATGGAGATGAGAAAAAAAGGGAAGGGAGAAAGAGAGACAGACAGACAGAGAGAGACAGAGAGACAGAGAGAGAAGGGAGGGGGGAGATTTGGGAAAGGTGGTATTAAGGTAAGTGTTAAAAAGAACTCTGTTGAGAGTTTGATACCACGAAAGTTATCACAATATCAGTGTTTCATTGCATGATTTATGAAAAACTTTTTAAAGAAAATTTGTATTTTCTTGATTTGAATTTTTTTGGATAGGCCTGCTAGGATAACATAGTGACTTCTTTGAAAATTGCAAACAAGGAAATTAATGTGATATTTTACAACCATGTACACAAGTGATTTTTTTCAAAGGAGAGTCTGAATGATGCCTTATATTTTATCGTAGTCTTTCTGACTCATAACTCATGTCATGATACATGATGTACATTCAAAATCACTAAATTGTTTCATGGTCACACACTGATACTCCAAGTATGAACTATCCCATGGTCACTAGCACTCACACTGATATGAACATCCTGGAAGGAGGTTGTTCAACTTCCGACCAATCACGACCTTCCTGTCCTCACCAGGACACTTTCTCTGACACCTTCTGCCCGCCCTTGTGGCCAATTTGCTGAGTAACCTCTGTAATTGATAATTTTTGTTTTTTCACTGATGATTAGGTAATTAGGCCATTTGGGGTGGAGATGCACTTGCACCTTGCATTTCTTGTGAAGTCTGTTTGGAGCCAGAAGGTCATTATTACTTGTATAATATTACACAGAATTGGGGCCCTTCTGCCTCCAAAGAGACTGTTTGATTTCATTATTTCGCTACTTTCCTTATGCAGAGGAGTGGAATTCACTCTCTGCAGAGAATTTTTTTACTTTGGAAGGGATTCCACTTTATTTTGGAGTGGATTCCACTTTATTTTGGAGTGAATTCCACTTATTTTGGGGCATATTATAAACTCCAATATAGGAAATGATGCCCAATATGACTCGTAAAAGAGTGGATTTCTTTTTTACCGTGCATTTCAATAACAAATGAAGTGATCGCTGATTTGACCTCTATAAAGAGTAGATTTCTACTACTGTACATATCTAGAAGGTATGTTTCCTATCTAGGGTTTTCTTTGCTAGCTCAGGGCAAGTTCTGAACGAAAATCTGCCTCTAAATTCTTGCCCAATGGCCAATTTGAAGAAGAGAGAGACCTCTGTAATTAAAGATTTTGCATAGTTTATTAGTTTTGAGAGGACAGTTGAGCCCTTCTCTTTTTCTTGTTTGGTCTGGTGAGGGCAAGAAGGGCATTCACTCATATAGGCCTACTCTTACTGTATATAAAGTTAATAGTACAACCTTCTGGCTCTTGACATATGTTGTGATTTTGATGCTGGCTACTGTGATAAGTTTTCATATTCACTGCCAATTTGCTGAATAATCTCTGTAATTACTGATCTTTTACTTTCTCACAGATAATTAGGGCATTAGAAAATATTTGGAGGAGAAGCACACACTTTATGTCATAATTTGTCTTGCAAAATTAAATTTGCCAAGTCTACGCTCTAATTCGCATGCTGGGTGCCGTTATTACGAAGGAAATCTTTTTAAGTGCTGGATAGGAAAATTAGGAAGCAAGTCTGGTCGCAGATCTGGGTCAGAATGACGTTCAAGATGAGAGAAATTAGGTTTCAAGTCTGTGTGTGATGTGTGGAAGAGAGGAGAGGAATAGATAAGGGAGAAAGATAAAGATGGAGATCTGACAGTTTTATGTCAGTTGCTGGCAGTAATCCATGTGTTTTGCAGTGTGTATAGACTAAGGGCTCAAGCAAAATAGTTGTATGTTTTGAAGAAAGTTTACAGCTGGGTTTGGCTAAATAAATTTTGTGAGACTCTGATTTATTGATTATTTGCAATGGCCTAGAAATACTGTGTGTACATGTGTATGTGGATGGGATGGGTATTAGAAATGGAGAGAAATTGAGTGAGGAAAAAAGAGCTAGAGAAGTATTTAAGAGAGATAGAGAGAGAATGAGAGAGAGAGGGCAAGAGAGAGAGAGAGAGAGAGAGATAGATAGAGGGGGGGGGGGCAAGAGAGAGAGGGGACAAGAGAGAGAGAGAGGGGGCAAGAGAGAGAGAGAGAGAGGGGAAAAGGGGTGGGGTGGGAGAGTGGGCAAATAAAATATAACGATTTTTTTTCTTCGGATAAATTATACAATATAACCAAACTGTTCAATTCAGGATCTCGAAACCATTGCAGAGGTTACTCAGATAAACATTTAAAAAATTCAAATATTTACAATTTCATTTTAATGAAAAGAAGAAAATGAAATAGATTACAGGAGGACAGAACAAATTAAGAGAATGCAGCTATTTCATAAAATGTTATTTATTCATGCTATGTTTAGTAGGGTGGAAACATATAGGTCATATTCACTTAATTGATCAATATGTGTCACTAACACCTGTACTAACTCAATGAGAAACCCAATACAGTAATTTGTTTGCTTTTCCCCAGAGGCAAGCCTATAAATAGCTTATTAATATTAGTTAATTTGCTTTCATTGATTGATAAGATAAGGACAAAGCACTTTCTAATTCAGCATTTCATGTGCAGTAGTTTATGAATGGAAAGTTTTAGTTTATATATTATTTTTTCAAATTTTATGTAATGATAAATTATTAATTCTAATTTCATAATCCAAAGTCAGATTCAATCTTGTACATTTTATATGCAGGATATTAATGTTCCAAAACTTAAAGAGGCTTTTCTTTTTTTTTGGGGGGGGGGGGTGGAATGTCGAAAAGATGAAGTGGAAGCTAAAAGAAAGACAAGAATGAAATGTGATTGAGCAATACAAAATAAAAATATTGAGAAGATTGAGTCATAAACTCATAGAATTCAAATTTATTTATAGATTTCAAGTTAAACTTTTCCATTCATTATCAATTATCAAAACATCCCTTTACATTCAATGCCATGGGAAGTATAGCCTTATATAGGAAGTCATTCTGAATTATTAATGACTAAACATGCCAAATGAATTTCTCTTTTCCTGCAAGTTAACCAAGTCATTTCCCTGGAGATATTTTGTTACATATTTTTTATAATCATTTCTTTCATGGATCTTGCCTATTATCAATTTTCAGCATCCTTCTAATTTCTTAAATTTGTCATAATAAGAGATGGCAACATGTTAGACTCACATTTAAGAAAATGGTATTTTTCATAGATAAAGGTTTAAAGGCACATGCCCCTGCATATTCCATGTATGTTTTTCCTATTAAAATATATTTATTTCACTTGAGCCTCTGAATTCCTAGGCCCTCTCTTACACGCCTCCAATATATACTCTTCAATCTTAGGACTTCCTTTGAAGGTATTTGGCTGTAGCTAATATGTGGGGGCTGTGGAATCAGGACTGATTTTTTAATCTCGGATGTAATCTAAAAGTAAAAACTTCCTCAATTAAATTTCAAAGTTGCCACAGTTTGAGATTTGACATGGATTTTGATGCTAACAGCAATGTTGATTTCAAGATATACTTACAGAATAAACCGAAAGAAAGCACTTCTAGGAATATGCTTGAAATAGAATGAAAAGCCCCTCATGCTCTTGATAAGTGTACCTTATTATCGGAATGTTATACCATGGAGATATAAGATCTTATATCTCCATGGTTATACTATCCAAGCTGATGATTGATTGTAAGCAAGAGCCAAAACATTTTTATAATTTAACAGAGTTAATGCCTTTCTGTCTCTCACCAAATTAAACACTTTCTTACATGTGATCTGTATGGAGCCAGAACACTATATAACTCATCATTTTTCTCACAGTTAGGCCTCATTCAAATTGTGATAAACTGCAGCAGTTTTTTTAAATAATGACACAAGTGTATTTCTTCACAGTATTGTATAACATGGAGCTCATTGTATATGCGTGTTGCCTTTATTGTGCGCAGTTGCAAAAAGACGGTTTTTCCACTTCATATCTGATTGTGCCTGTATAACGCCCCTCTGGCTCTCGACAGACAATGGCTATGATGTAAACCATGATATACTGAATGTCGGCATCCCTCCGCGGCTAGTGATGAAAGGTTGACTTGGCACACCCCTCCCAATCACCTTGGACTTATCCTTGGGCTTTTAATCACTCTTGTCCATCCATGTTTCCTATTCCTAAATGCTCCAAGACATTTCTGGGAGAATTAAAGGCATCAAACTTTCTAAAAAAATAAAAAAATAGACACAAGCTTACTGTCAATCCTGAACTTTTTACAATGGGAAACCTTCACGTTTTGTAGTCAACATCCATTATCGCAGCGAGAAACTTTCCCGAACTGGAAAAAAAGAGTGTTGTGTCAGTTTATTTATATTGCGTTTGAAATTGCCCTTTTGTTGATTTTTCGAAAGTCTGTGTGAGTGTAATTAAGAGATGGTGAAAGAGGGGGTCTTCCTTTTGTCAGGGTATCTTTCTGAAGGTGGTGAAATCACAATCACAAGATCTAATCCCTTCCCTATCAGTAGTATATCCTGATTGTGTGTAATTGAGCAAAGCTGAAGAATCAGAACCATATTAACACTTTAATTGATATTAAGTTATAGGTCAATGGAGATATATTGCTCTTATCCTGTCAGTTAGCCCATTAACAAGGACAAGCCTGTTTTATATTTGCCTATTTATTTGAAATTAATTTTGTACCATATATTTTGTACTTTTGTGAAATACAGAGTGAGTTTGTTGCAAACTTTCAAGAGATCTCAAAATTTGAACCAACTGATCACAGATGTACTTAAAAAGCAGTAACAATCATGACATGTAAGTTGCAATAATTTTTTGGACAAATTGCCTGTGTTTGTGCCAAGAAATGTTAGCATATTTCAAAAATTCATTGTTATGATTAATTTGTTAGTTTTTTGGCATGAAACTTATGTATATTTAAACCATATGTTAGCTGGGTGAAAGTCTCAGAGCTGCGTAAGTTTCTAGCTTTCCTTTAATTAACAAATCAAGCATCACTTACCCAGACCTGTAGGTGTCTACAGAATTTTCATATAGACAACCATGATGATAATATTAATAAGAAAAGGACAATTGGTGAACAATACTTTCAATTCAATTTCAATGACTTTTTAAGAGTACATTAAATCATCTGAAGCCCCCAACATTGCTCAGTTGAAGCTCCTAATTATCAGCTTTGGTGTGAAACCCTTGATCAAGCCTCCCAGTGACAAAATAGTACCTTGTCCTTAATTCTCTGGCTCCCTTACAGAGACTTCCCTACCCCTGGACCCAATCACGATTGCCCATGCATGTTTCCTCTTCCTAAAGCAATGTGATGACAGAAAACACTTCCCTATTGGATAATCGATAACTAAGAAACACTAGAGAAGTAGAATATATCAAAGCACCTTTTATCTTTCTTTGTGTTTAACCTCTACTTGTGTGTTGTGCACTAGTTTCCACATGGAGACGAGGTACCTTTTCAGATTAAACCCCCAAAAAGCACCCACGACAAGCATAAAGAAATATATGATTTTCACCTTTATATAATAAGAAGAAATAGAAATAGTTAATAAATCAATACAAGTAATCATCAAGAAAGGATGCCAATTGTACAACGTATGATATATATGTAAGTATTAGAAGGGCTAACAAAAAATATGGACCTGTCAACCTTTGCTTGATTATGAAAAAAATCCCAGCAGCTAACTTAAAAGAGTTAGCTTCCAGGGGAAAATGTTCTTTTACCAGTTTTCAGTCATGCTACAACTGAGTCTAGAGTGTAAGACTATCACACCTTACCCTTTGGGGGTGACAAGAGGAGGTTGGAATAGATAAGTCTACATACACCAGACCTAGTTGAACTTCTTGCCCATTGATGGGTTATAAAGACATTCTGCTGGACCCCAGGCTAGTACCAAAAGGGGTGGTCAGGTGGCACTCCACAGCCATCTGTCAGTCACACTGAGCCCCTATCCCCCACATTTCCCATGGTCGGAAGCCCCCTCTCTCACCTAAGGTGCTAAACTCTTCCCCCCCTCGGCTTCCTCCAAGGGACGGATATCTGGCCACTCGGGGATGCCCTGGAGGTGATGAGAGGTTTATATGGGTTACCATGGTAACTGCCTCAGAAAGGTAAAGTTTAAGGGTATCCAAGGAACTCCTGCATCAATATTTTGATGATGTGATCATCTTCGTTGTCTCTGCTTGTTGTTCCTTGGACCTACATGTACGTAGGTCCGTGGGTGGATCAGGGTTCTATTTTATGTTATGTGTCGGGGCATTGTACATGTAACTTTAATACAATGGAGTCATGCACAGACTCACTGTATTAACTTGCCAACTACTGCATTCTCACTTTCCCATAGGCTTTATACACGAACCATCAGGTTACAGTAGGCAATGGGTTAACTTAAATCTGTAATGGTGAGATACAGTGCTACCAGGGACAGCACCTATCACTAATTGTGAACATTGAAAAACTCTCTTACATAATATTTGAAGGTTTCACACTTCAAAACTGAGATTATGCCATTGACTTATTTCACCAAGTTATTTGTTTGGAGTTGGAAGGGCATTAATTATGCGTGAAGGTATATGATTTGATACTTGTTTTTAGCTCCAAACGGGAGTTATAGTGGATTTAGTAAAGGTTGTGAATTTTAGAAGATAATTGCAAGAAAAGGAATATGAATTCACAGGAGAAGAGTTGGAGCAGAGTAAAAAGTAACAGACTGAAAGAAAGATGAGGAATGCACCCCCTCCCTCCTCAAAAAAAAAAAAAAAAAAAAAAAAAATGAATAGAGGATAACAAAATGAAAAAAAGCAGTTAATAAAATGTAAAATTGAGATATATGAAACAAATGATACAAATGGGTGATTCATACATTTCTAACTAATACATATCAATTTCGACAATCACATACGGTTAGCACTTGGATCAAAAACTTGTGTTATATGCTCTTATGCTGTATTGATTAATATGACTGTGTTGCCGTGGTGACTGTATATGTAGGATACATGCAAGCCTACTGATCAGACAGGCAGGATCTAAAAGATTCCAGAAAAAGGATAGAAAGGATTTGAAAAAGTCAAGGCGGGAGAAACTGATACCCTGAATGGAGAGAACTAACCAGTTTGAATGAAGCTTGTCCACTAATACAGCAGATATTATATGAATAATGATTTTAGTGTAGCCATGAATTATTGAAATTGATAGTGGAAAATTATGTTCAATTGTGGAGAGGGACCTGAACTTTATTTGCCTTTCAGTATCTTGTATTGAAATCGGCAGTTTTTTTAACAAGGCTGCATGGTCTACATTTTCACTGTTTTGTAGCTACATTCACTACACACTGACCCAACATTTGCTCCTGCGATAATTGCTCTGGGTGGTATTTCATCAAAGGTATAGGGTTTAGGTTTGGGTTTTAGATTAGGTTTAGGGTTAGGGTTAGGTATAGTGTTGGGTCCAGGATTAAATGCGGTTAGTGTAAAACAATGATGAGGAGTAATTGTGGCATTAGCAACAACCTAGCTATACAAATCAGTTCTGTGTGTGTTGGTTACAATATTTCATAATTGTTATTGTCCAATCTTTTGTCCAATTACAGGTTCACTGTGAGTCATCATAAAGTACAAAGCACAAGCAAAGGAAAGGGTAAGATTTTGCATCGTTATACTTTTTAGGAGAAATATACTAATGTATATGAACATTTTATGCTTTGATAGTTTTTATATATCAACAAATTATTTGTTATTATTTAATAACACCAAATAATTTATATTTGTTTTGGCATTCCTCCATTTTACCATATAAATTGTTAAAAATCTGCTGAAGTGTGGACATTTCAAAATATTTGGGGTAAATGTGGCATGGCACTGAGCAAATATTAAAACTTGTTTTTATTTGTTTTTATAAAATTTGAGTTTGAAGCTTTTGTTGTGAAGGTTGCACAATGAAAATATCAGTTTGCTTTTTGTCAATATCATGCATCTACGTATTCTTCTTTTCCCCAACCATAATGATTGCTGCTCAATATTCAAAGTAAAGATATACCGGTATTGTATGCAGCAAAATATAATTCTTTTCCCTATTCGGTAGATAGACTTGCAATTTGTTTGAGATTGTGATCAAATAATCCCAAGAAAAGTTATTGCTTTTTTCAATAATTGGATTAAAATTATCAATGAAAAGAGCTGAAAATTGGTATTTTCCGACCTCAATAAGCTAATCTGAAAATCATAAAATGCTGCTGAAGTTGAATTGTATTGTGCCTAGGGGTATACATCCTTGTTTAGATTTTGATTCATATTTTGTGAATGAGAAAAGTAGGACATGTGGAGTCTTGCCAGTAAGTGCACCTCTGAAAAGGTGCTAAAACAGCAAGCAGAAAAATTCACTTCTTATTTCCTTCAAGCTTTTGAGTGCCTATGCCTGTTTCTATTTTTCTCTTTTCCACCAGCTTTCAAAAAGTTTGTTCATCTTTAATCAATTTTGCTATATTTCTTCTGTATTATTTTTTGTTTCTGTTGGTCCATGTGTCTCCCTTGGTTGTGTTTATCTGTCTTTCTTTTTGTTTCTTTCTGTATCAATAGTGCAGTAGCTCTATGTCATGTCAACCAGGGAATTTGACCATTGCCTGCTTATACTAGCCTAGGGAGCAGTGTAACATTACTTCTTTTTCACAGGGGCTCTGTTTTGGGGTATCCATCTGCAGGCTCCACACAAAGTGTTTTTGAAGAGGACCAGATTGAACTTTTTACAGTCTGTATGTTTTGAACCTCATAAATATGTAAAAACTGTTGATGCCTTCTAGTTTCTAGTTATCCAGAGCTAGTTCCCCCCTCTCTCTGTGTCCCCTTGTATCTTTTCCCTGCTATGGAGCTACATACATGTAAGCCATACAAGTCTCCATACTCATACCCCGACCAACGCATCTATACAGTAACTCTTTTCTTGGCATCCCTCTGAAGTACTCTCCAACCGCGACCGAGTCTGACCGCAGCGTGAGACCTCTATACTCGAGATACGCAATTTTGCACAATTAGGAACGATTAGCCAGCCCCTATTCAATTTCAATCGCCTCCCGGGCAAAAGGGTGTATGCCAACCTCATTTTGTTTGATGTCTTTCACGCAGTTCCATTTCCCCCTCTCCTCAATTCTTTTGTCAGATGCTGTTACATGTGTATATGGTTTTGAAATCAATCTCTTTTGTTTCACCCCTGCCATAGAACTACCTCCATATTTTAGAGGCATTTCTTGAAGGAAACTTGAATTGGAAAAAGGGGGATAGACAGTGTATATTTGGTAGAAAATTGAATTATCAATAATGTTATTACATGGGATTTGTATTGGAAATACCTGTTTTGGTGTTCTTTGAATAACCAGACAGATGCACAGTCCATTTTGGCCCATTTGAAAGAGCTACTTTTTGATGATTTTTAAATTGTGTTTTTTTTTTTTAAATTGGGGGGGGGGGGGGGGATATTGCAATTCACAGGTTTTGTTTTAGTCACTATGAAAAAGGTGAAGATTTGATATTGCTTTTGCCAGTTAAATATTAACATTACTCATTAGTCATTACTAATCCAACAAGCAAATGCCACAGTCTTTTAATATCTTTATGACACATACTAATAAGAAGTAGAAAATCAAAAGAAAGATAATTTCTTGGGCATTGTGCTGATACACGTTGATTAGATTGAGGCATAAATAGGATATATTTGATATATAATTGCAACTGTGGAACAGTTGATTTAGTAATTGAAAGATCCTGTTTAAGCAGGGTTAAGAATGTATTCAAAATAGCAATTACTGAACAATGGTGGTACATATACCAGCTATTGTGCTTTTTTTACACTTGCATGTATCTTATCGACTTTCTCCGTGCTTGCGTGAGACTGATCAGAATCTCAGTACAATACCTTAATATAATAGCTGTACATTTATGTGATGCAGAGAGAGAGATTGTATGATAAGGATATATCCATCATCGATCATCAGTGATTGTATCTATTGAGTGGTGATAGTGATGGATAAGAAAATCCTATGTTTAAACTTTAAAGGGACAGTCAAACCTGCTTCAGGTGACCACCTGTCTATAAAGACCACATTTTTTTGTTTCCTTTGGAAATGGCTTCTCATTGAAACATGTACTAAAGGAACCTGTCTACAAAGGCCTCTTTTTGTTTTTCCCTTGGGCGGTCGCTATAGACAGGTTTAAAGGTAATTTCAAGTTTTGATAATGGAATTACATTTGAGAGATAATTTCTAAGAGTCTGCAATCATGTAATAAATTAAGAATGCATCCATTCATTAGGAAATTTCGATCAAAAAGTAACAATGAAATGTGCCAAAAATTACAAATACCTAAACAGCACTGTCGTAGACATGCTTGGTTGTTGCATGGGACTTTCGATTTACCAAAGAGTTGGCAAGACCGCAGCTTCATGAGACAACAGTTCTTTTGAGACCGATGCTTTTGGTCTCATGGACCCTCTGAAAAGGAATGAGAGGATTCATGAGACTATTTTTTCTTCTTCAGTTTAAAAATAAATTGCTTTTCATCCACTTATTTGGGACAATCAACTGTCCCCTAATCAACAAGGACGTTTCTACCATTTTGTGCTCATTAAACAGCTATGACGCAACTGTCTATAAACAAATACTTAGCAAGTACATTTACAATTAATCGATGGGTTTTTAGCAATTACATATTGATGCTTTTGTTCTAAGATGTGAACGATATATTTTTTAACCAAGAGACTACCTTTAATAAATTAAACCTATGAGTGTGGTTCAATAAATGTATGAACCTTGCAGACCTCTGTATGACTTTTCAGTTTTTCGATCAAAAGAACCTAGTCTTGAAATAGCTAGAGAAGGAAATTTGAATGGATTGGTAGAGGAAAGCTGAGAATAGAATGGAGGAAGAACAATTTCATTTATCTTGAATCGTTCCCCAAAATAGTCTTCCTTTTGCTGACTATCATGATTGATGTATGTTTGTTGACTGTTCAGACAATAGGGAACATGAATGTTCATATGCCAGAAAAGAACAGCTGGATTTGATATTATACAGCAAAATATCATTGATTTGCCCTTGGGCCTTGAACTTAAAAAGTAGATTTGTAAGGTTTCCAATATGACAGCCACATTTATTTATGGATAAACTGATTTTGTTGTATATGTTTTGAAGCAAAAAGTAACAATCTTTTATGCATTGTTTGTTAGATTGGGATTTAGTCATTTATTTGAATGTGAAGACTTTGGAATTTGATTGATAATGATATTGGTCTTTCATTGAGCTTTATTAAAGCTAACAAGATTGATTGATTTCATTTAATATTATCATAATTTAGAATCGATGAGAATATTGGTTATGAAAAGAATTGGATTAACAAAGTTTCCTGGGTACTCTATTTTTGATTTGTAACAAATCAGTCAAAGCTTTTGTGGTAGGATGCTAATTACTTTGAAAAAAACATCATACAATTGATCTGCTTGTATGTAGAAACCTAATTACAAAAGTGAAAATGTCTTCAGAAGTTGACAATATTTTAAAGATAGTCATATAATCAGACATTTGCTATGCGTGCCCTTCAGAGAATCTACTTGCATTAAAGAGAAGTTGAGTTCTGGGAAGAGGTGAAAAATAATTTGTGAATATTACTCATTCTTATTATGCAAGTATGGAAGAACATCAGTTAAGACATGTTCCCTGAAAAGCATGGCTCTTCAAATGGCTTCATATTCTAAATTTGCATGTAAAATCGTAAAAATCGGGGGCCGGCTTTTTACGCCACGTGTTCGTGTAGTCCCATATACATCTTTCTGTGCAAGTGTTTGTAATTTTACCAAGACTTGGCCAAATTTCTTATCATTTTGATGACTCCAGAACCTTGCAATACACACAAATTCTTATATGCTAGATGATCAACCTTTTCTGGTCAGTTCCACACCGTTTCTTTCACAATGCAATCGCATGACCAGAACTCAACTTCATCTTTAAACAAAAAGAACATTGGAGATTGACTTTATAGGAAAGTTGCAGAGATATTGATGAAGATGAATTGATGTGAGTGTGGAAGGAGGGAGAGAGAGAGAGAGAGAGAAAGGGAGGAAGAAAGAGAGAGAGAGAGAGAGAGAGAGAACAAGAAAAAGATTAAAGGAACATAAGAGAAGAGAGTTACGCTCAAAGAGAGACAGAGAGAGTGAGAGAAGGTGGGGGAAAGGGTGAGATAGAACTGGGCAATATACATGTATATCGGAAAGAAGGAAAACTTTTGAAAAATCAGAATATCCATGCAGGTACACCAATGGAATACAAAGTGAATATCCAAATACCTCTTCTGCCCTCAAACGTCAAAACATTCTCGGCAGGTAATCTATCTTAAGATAAGCCATTTTCATGTGGTTCAAGTGCACTCTTTCACATGACAAAACACCATGTGCACCTTGTTATATACATCATAGTCTTGTGATGGTGAGTTTAGGTGAGAAAAAAGAGAAAAGGGGAATAATTTGGAATCCATAGATGGTGACATAGCCGGGCTGCTGATGCTGTCAGTATGATTCTATATTGATCCCCTTTTCCTTGAAACTGTGACAAACCAGAGTTATCTGTTTTGCACTGTTTTTCAATTGTTGTTGCTCATAAATTCAAAAGGGAATTGAAGGTCTGAACCTATTTCTTAATGCAAAGTTATTGAAATTAATATATTTGTTAACACCCCCTCCTTCATTGGGTAAAACAAGACTCACAGTAAATTGAAAAAAAAGGTAGATTCTTTTGGATGTATAGGCAAATTCCAAACAAATGTTTGCAATTATTTGAATTAAAGATAAACTTTAGTACTGGTAATGCGATTGCATTGTGAAAGAAAAGGTGTGAAAGGATCAGAAACAGTTGATCATGTAGCATATTGGTGTGCACTGCAAGGTTCTGGAGTCATCAAAATCATAATAAATTTGACCGAGTCTTGGTAAAGTAACAAACACTCACATAGAAAGCTATATATGGGACAACACACATGGTGTCGGGGATGGTACTACCTTGGTTTCCTTGTCTTTCTATGCTCATTACTCAGCCAGTATACATTTTCTTCCAAAATTGTTTGGCACATGTCATTTATTTGTAATTTTGAACATTCAGTGTAAGTTTCGTTTGATTCTGTGAGAATTAATTTTTTTTTTTACCAGTACTGGAGTTTATCTTTAAATGCTAACAATATTTGTCATGACATACACAAACAATGGAATACAGAAGATAATTGAGATCTGTAACAGCGATCTTGATACTTTTTCACAGAGCACCTCAGCTGTGTTTTTGAGTATTTAGCCCTCATCAATATTACAGTTTTTAAGGTTTACAAAAGTTATGCTCTGACTATTATCTTCTCTCTTCAGTTGTCTTATTTCATATTTAATACAAATTGCTGCAAATCCCTTAAGCCCCAGTACAATACTTGTAGCTACTTGCTCCCTCTATATAGCAAACAATGCCGAAGCGGTGCCTGTTGGTCTCCCATGATCCTCTTTTTCTTATGTAAAATGAGAGCTGAGTTGATGAGATAACCACCTGTTAGTGACCATGCAGGGAGGTCTAATCCCTCCTGGCCAAACTAGTGCAGATAGGCTTTAAATGAATAAGCAAAATGGGTTTGGAGCAAACTAACTTGTGAAAGAGTGCACAACCGGGTTGATGCGGAGGTCTCTGTTTGTGAGCGTCTAATAAATGGTTTAGGGGTTCATTCACTTGACTCTCAATCCAGGGGTCGAGGGTTCGAATCCTAGGCCGACATTAACATCCAAGACATTAACCCACATTTGCCACTTCCCACCCAGGTGTTAATGGGTACCTGGTCATATTGCTGGGGTAATAATAATTATGGAGCCCTGAGGAAGAACAGCATAGTTGAAGCTGATGAAGCTTAACTGGGTAAAACAAACTTATTATTATTATTATTATTATTATTATTATTGAGAAATGAACATGGAAATAGGTCTGGATTTAGACTAGCTTATGGAAGTGTACGTGACCGGCATGACGGCGGAGCTCGGGGTTCGTGAGTGTCGATCAAGAAATTAAATCAAGGGGGTCGGAAACAGATGAGAAGGGGAAATATTACCAGGAACGAAGGGGGAAATCAAAATCTCAGCAGGCCTATGAGTAATGGGTGCTTTAATATGGAGGGAAAAAGTTTGAACTCATAGTTTGGAAAGTTTAGTAGCCTTTCACCTCTGTAGTAGACTTTATTATATTAATAGATGTAGATAGCTAGAGATTAAAGATAGCTAAAAGCATAAGGGAGATGGTGACTATTGGTGTGTGTCCATTAAGATTATGTTAATGGTTGAGTTTCTGAAAGTCATCTATAAATACATGTCATTAGATAGATATGGACGCTGTTGAATATTAGTTTTTTGAATTAACAGATGAGATTCTCCAATTCATGTCTTTCATGGTCTGTACCATATTCTAAAAAAAGGAAAGATCTGGGGATAAAAACACATGGGAGAGAAGTTATGATACAGATGACTTGAAAAACCAGTCTTTGGGGCAAGCTTAATTTCATCCGTTGGGATGGGTGTTGAAAAGAAAAGTCTTGATTCTTGATTATAAGTTTTTACTGATTTTCCTTCTCTAACCCTCACCTTATTGACAAATTTGAGGATTGTAACCGTCGTCCTGGCTTGAATAAAAGTTTATGCATTACATCTAAAGAAGATGTAGACAGCGTATGTGTGTTCTGGAAACAAAAATGTACTAAACTTTACATAAGAGAAAATGAAAGGAATCTTCAGCTTGAGCAATAAGGAAGCCAGTGAGAAGAGAGACTGAGCTCCAGCTTCAAATCAGAGCAACTGTTCAAGAACATAATCCTTAGACATCTCAACTTAAGCATGGAGATGATATCAAAGAAATTATGCAACTTACCCTTTCAAGATCATGGGTAGCATGTTCTCCTTTTTCAGAATGGTTGTATTTTCTTTAAAGACTGTTATCTTTGTCCAACATCAAATCATTCATATACAGTAGGCTTGCGGGTGCACCATGTGAGAGAGAGAGAGAGAGAGGATTGAGGAGTCCTGAAAAATCATTCATGATGACTTAATGGTCTTTTGCTTCTTCATGGTTGCATGGCACATTAGAGGAAAAGGAAACATATAACTATGTGACTGGATTTTATTGAGCAATCTCCATATCGGTTTAAAGCCAGAAGAACATTAATTCTTGCACTTGAACACAAAGTTTATTCCCTTCTGGCTCTTAACATTATGAAATGGAATGAATGTAGGAGAGAGTCTTATTGGGATAAATGGAGGGTGTTTTTGAGGATCAGTCTAAGATGTTCAGGCAAGGAAGATGTTACTTCAAGAGATCAGAAGCAGTCTCCTCTTCTAAACTCTTAAAGAGCTTGGAGAGAACTGAGGGAGAGCTTAGATGTCGCAAGTTAACTTTTAGTTACCAAACTTCTTGGAGGGTAGATTAGATGTGAAAAACTTTGTGATGTGTGCTTGCAGCAAATTTTTGAAAATGAGGTCGAGATTCTTACTTCAATCTAATATTCTTGCAACAATCGTAGTAAAGATGCTATCTTAGGTAATCCAGCTAAAATGTTCATATCTTTTCTGCCCTATCTCTATTTCCTTCCTTTTTAAGCGCATAAGGACTTTCTTGTGTTAGTGACATGCGCTATACAAATAAATTTCATTACTATTAATATTATTATTATTCCGTCTACTACCCTGTATGACATATGATATTCTGTTATTTTAACTATTTCTAGTAATTTTGACATGTTTGAACAAGATAGAAATATTCCATTGTCTTTCTTCATGGCAAAAAAACTTCTGGAATATACCAAACCTCTAGAAAGTTTTAAAAAACTCAAACTCGATGACAATGACTCAGCTGCTCATCGTTATCCATCCTTAGCCTTCGCCCAGGCACGGGGGATTTGTGACAATCATCTTAACTCTCTCTAAAAAATTTAAATCTTGATGGTCATTGTAGTGAGATTATTACCATGGTCAGGTTGACAGGTAGATAATAGTTACGCATTGTTCTTAGTCATCGTTCTTAGTCATCGTAATGCCTGAATTGTCATGTGTGATATGGCAGGACTGTTCGTTCACAACAATCAAGTACTGTAAAATTATGAAAACTTTAGGGCATCATAATTAACAAATTTTGTGTGATATCCAGAATCATGAAAGACTCATGCCATGAAGATGATGATTACTACGCTGAACTTTTGCAGTTTGCAAATGCTTCTTGAGTTGAAAATAGCTGTCATTTTAAGGACCCATAAACATTTGTAGTTCCAAAGTAGCATATTTGATTTTTCAAAGAGAAGTTTATTAGGATCAATTTACATGTAATTATCCTTCCTTGAGTTTATTTTTGTCCATTGGAATTAAATCTGGTCTTATCATTTTTATTCTGCCTTTTTGAATAGTTAATTATATTCCCTTATTTATTATTATTCCAATATAATGATAACGAGCCATTGTCTATACCTCATGTCACCCAAGTTGTATTCTCTTGATTTGTTTGTGTTACCATTATGATTTACAAAATCCATGGTAGTTGTATGACTTAGTCAGAGACATAAGATATTGGTATACTTGTAAGATTTTTTTTCTTCTTCACATTCAATCGTTACTGTTTGTTTAAATCAGGTTGTGTTGGGTGTTTATCTTAATTGTTTTTCAGTTTATAAACTTTTTGAAAATATTGTTTGAGCATTTCCAGCCTATTGATAAACGGAGACAAAAATGAAGATAGAATCAAATACACTGTCTTCGGAGGAGACTAAAGAGACATTGAATGTTGGATTTGAACAACTGTCCTAATCCATGCTTAAATCTAATCCCTCCTGTTCCAGATTAGAGGAATGTTCCATAGCTTTCCTCGCAAGAGGATGCATATGTATCTCAGCTTAATGTATTGTGGACGGACATCTGTCATAGGCTGTGTTTATATGAGCTTCCACAATCTGATTCTAATCTGGTTTAATTTTAATCTTACCACTCATGATCATCGGCAAATGGCTAAGAAGTGATTTAAAAACCCTGTTTTACAGTCCATATGGTATTATATCTATTGTAGATTAGGAATATTCCATCATAGCTTTTCTCAATAGAGAAATACATATCTGAGCTTAATGTGCTGTGGAAATCTGTCTGTCTTAAGGCCCGGTCACACAGAGGGGACGCATGGGGGACGCACGGCCAGCGCATTGGAAATTTGCAATTTGGGCCAGTGCATTGTCGTTCGCTAGGCGTGCGTCATCATGCGTTACTCGTTCGTCGAGCGCGCTGGGCCAACGCTGGACAAGCGCTATGCAGTCGTCGTCATTCGCTGTGTGCGTCGTTTTTTTTTAGCATGCTCAAAAGTGTGCGCGGAGCTCGACGCATGAATGTACACGCCAGAGGCACGCCAGACATGCGTGGAGCGCGCTAGACCAGCGCCAGACATACGCGGAGCACACGCCCTGTATACGCACAGTGCGCTAGCTACACGCTGTGTATTTTGTGTCAGCTCGCTAGCTTTTCCAAAATCATGACAAAAGTTAGGCACACAGCCTTTTCCGATTTCCAATGCGAGGGCCGTACTTCGTAGAACGCGGTGCATGCGTTGACCATTCATCCAGCGCGCTAGCAACACGCTGTGCATTCCTGGAAGTTGTTATCTTGTGCGCTCTGTGTACGCTCTGTGTACGGTCTGTATGCGCCCTGTATGCGCTCGGCGTGCTAGCAACACGCTATGCATTTTGATTCAGCTCGCTGTAGCTACGACAAAAGTTGGGCGCACGACAACGCACTGGCCAAAATTGCAAATTTCCAATGTGCTGGCCGTGCGTTCCCCATGCGTCCCCTCTGTGTGACCGGGCCTTAAGGCTGTTTATACATGTATGAGCTTCCACGATCTGATTCTAATCGGGTATAACTTTAATATTGCTTCTCTGTTGGTATGGTGTAATGATCCTGTGATCTATTGCAACACTTATGGACTGCATACATGTACTTAGGTGCAAGTTCACTGTTTGTGGGGAGACATGTTATGACTAGAAAATTGAATACAGCATTAATCTTACACTGTTTCAACAGTAAAATGTGATTCAAATATGATCAGATTTCTGTTTTAGGGCCCCCGTATGAACATAGCTCCAGACTCTACAGAGCTCAGAATGATTAGTTCAGAGCTTGTCAAACAGGAAACATTAAGTTATTATTGCTCTTGTTTGATGACATGTACATCCCCTAAGTATGTCAATCAGGTCTTCATTCATTTTTTTGTAGTGATTTAGCAATATGAAATATAGATGTCTGCCTCTCTTACAGTAAGCTACATTGGTATTCGGTCCGAAGATGCTTCCATCCAAATTTAAAGAAGAAAATCTTATAAAGCAAATGAATTTGAGGACAAGGAAGAAAATGGACATATTCATTTGAGACTTATTCTGAAATAAAGAGCATTTCATGAAAATCAAATCTAATCATTTATCTCTACTTTGAAAGCATGGAATTATAACGAAAATCATTAAAAAAGAAAAATCATCATTAAACACATCAGTAGCAAGATCATAACATTCACCCCCCCCCCCCCCCAAAAAAAAAAAAAAATAAATAAATGTCTTGTTGAAAAATGATTCCTTGCCAAAATCAATTAATATGAATGTAGAAAACAGTGTAAGGAATAATTTATTACTTAATCTAGATGTTAAGAATAGAAAATGTAAGTGAAACATATGCTTGATATATCATCTGTTCAGCTTCAGAAGGGTGTCAATTGACTCTGTATTGTGCAGACCTAGCTCCAAACATACGATATGAAAATTGTTTAATAACAAAAAAGGTCAATTGTTTTAGTAATCGTGTAAGTGGGTTTCCCAAACAAGCACCTGACTAACGTACATGACAGCGGGGGTTTCTAAAATTGAATTATTAGTGTCTTGACAAAAAAATTGAGGTAAAAATAGGTCATGGATCAAGACAACAGTTATGTTACGATGTCATCTTTGTCTAAATTCAATTAACTTGGAGTCGTGGCACAAATGAGGTGATAATTATAAGGGGTTGCATGCCATCATTATGGCTTGGCAGGTGTAGAATAGAAATATCTTTACATTATGTAAATTTGTGACAGGATTATTTTGTCATCAATGTCAGATTTTTCCTGAAAACCTTTTTGTTTTCAGGTCAATATTCTTCACATTGTTTTAGATTTGTAGCAGTCAAAAGCTCATGCAAGCTCTTCTAACAATTTTTTTCTTCAAAAGTTAACCACAATTTATTTCTTCTTTTTGATTGAATGAAATAATTGTTTTAGGTGACGTTGTAGATATTTTATTCTTTGATACAATGGAAAAGGTTTGAGGTATAAAAGATATTCATATTGTAAACATGAGGACAAATAGTATCAATACTTATATTCATTAAAAAAGGCTTAGCAAAATAATGATTAATGTATATCCTATTCCTAGATATGTACAGGAGAACAAGAAAAGGTTATTTAATAAACCAATATAAATACATTAGCAGTGGATATTGCATGTTGAGAGCTAGTAGGATGTTATCATTTTTGTTAAATGTTATGAGTTATGCCCTTCTAACATTTTGTTCCTAGCCGTACTCTGATATTATTATATAAAGCATTTATACAACCACACATTTCTTACGGAATAGAGGTGTGGGGAAGCACTTATAAGACTAGTCTAAGAAGTATATTATATTCACAGAAAATGGCAGTTCGTGCCATAACATTTAGTGAATGGAGAACTCCTTCAGATCCATTATTTAAAAGATTGCGAATCCTAAATGTGTATAATTTACATGATTTATCCATTTCTACTTTCATGTTTGATCTAGTCAATGGCAATTTGCCTCATATTTTGATAGAGTACTGTGACATTATAGAACATAGCTATTCCACAAGACAAAAAGAACATGGACAATTACGTCTTCCAAAATTAAGAACGACACAAGGTCAATTTTCATTGTCTTTTGTGGGCAGTGAATTTTGGAATAGATTACCTGTTGATGTCAGATTGACAAGGTCTAGAAATAGGTTTCGGAATTCTGTTACAAGTCATTTGTTGAACAAGTCATGAATGAAATATCAAGTGTACACAATTCATAATTCATATTTTACATTATTAGTTTGTATATTGTAAGACATTGTTGAGTACTTATTCTTATTTTTTTTTTTTAAAGCATCGATTGTAAAAGTAAATTCATTATTTTTTGTTTTGTTACATTCTCTAAACTGATTTGTACCAAAATACTATGTATAGCTGTTTAAGGGGTTAGGCTCGACTAGCACATGTGCTATTATCTGGCCCCTTTTACCAACCAATAGTTTCTCTTCCTGTATATGTAATTATTGTATAAAATGTATGAAATGTATGAAATGTTTTGCTGTTGGTAAATAAATCAAATCAAAAATCAAATCAAACTCTCAGTAGACAGTGATTACCCCTATATGGCTTTTGCCCTTTTGGAATAGTTTCTTCGCTGGCCTTTCACTTTTTTCTTGTTCAGTGGTAAAAAAATAGATCTGTAATGACCTGCTGTACATACACGGTAAAGTTTGGAGATACAAAGTCGATGCCACAGATACCATTTCTGATTGTGTAGCAGGATGTGGGTGAGCTAGTTACAAAAACTAATACTAATTGTTGAGGAGAATTCAATCAAAATCTGTTCACGTTATTATTTTGGCATAAATGGACCTGCGTGTACGCTCGATCAGGTGGACAATAGAATAAATATCCTGCTTTATATTATAGCTGTGGTTACTGAGGTTAGTCATGAATTTATTGTCCCAGGTGTCTGGAAACAGACGCTGTATAGGGGAAGTTGGACAATTTAGACACTAAATGTGTTCACGTGGCAGCCCATTAACTTAAGTTTAGCTCTTTTTTTAATAAATTTGTGGATATGTTTTAGTTGAACGTCCTTGTAGACTCTTTCGTGGTTTCAGAACGCAGAAGTTTTAAACCACAAGTGGTCTTATTGTTACCACTAAAACTGTGAGGAGTGTGTAGGGTCTTCACTTGAAGTTAATATGTGTCATGCGGACAACATTAACTTTGAATTTTTGCTAGCTTGTACATGTAGTAACAAGTTGCTTATTCTGCTCAGTTTAAAACTTTGAGCACTCTTATTTCAGTGCCTAGTGAACCCGCATCGTAGTAAGTGGGTTGTTTCAAACTTTCAAGATTTCAATAACTTAAAATTTAAAAACTGTAATGGTACCATGTGAACATATCTACTGACTAGGTCATATAGATTGTAGTTTAATAGGCAGATGCCCTATTAGTAGCGAGTGATGGTATCTATGGTGATAATTTTGTAGCGATGTGAAGACGAGAAGGAACTGAGACAGATGCCACAGAGACAGAATCAAGAGGAAAATAGACAGAGAAGAGAAAGGAGGAACAAAAGATGTTCATGGCGACATGATGAGAGTGATAAATATTGTAGACGTCAGAGGAAGGGGGTATAAATGAGAGGAAATGGTGGTGGGGGGGGGGGGGGTGTAGGAGGGGGTAGACATGCAATCATACTGTATGGCCAGAAAATTTTGTCTGCAAAGAATTCTCAGTTTTCACAAGTTTGAGTGAGATGGGGATTTGCAAGTTTTTGTACCACAAAAGTGAATGAATTCACGACACAAGTTTTCACAATTTTCAAAAGCTATCTGTCTTGAAACTTCCTTCTTTACCAATTCATGAATGTTTCATTTTATGAAGTTTCTTATTTTTATTTTTAAGAGTGACAGCTGTTGATAAAATGGTAGTATGGCTTTTAGGTTGAATGACACCCTTCCCCATTATAAAGAATTTCAGTTAATCTTAAGTAGATGTTGACTTTCCGTTTGACCTGTGAAAATAGCTGAGGAGGACTGAAGCCCAACACAAACTTCAGAATCAATCAACTCCATTTTTATTGGGAGTGAGAAAAGTTACCCAATATACCACAAGGCTTCTAAAGTTGTTGGGGTGAAGGCTTGATCTTTATGTGCATAGTTAAAAGTTATTAAATTGCTTGTTTAATTCAGGAATACATACATCTCCCAACGATAAGCAATAAGCATGTTGAACTTACATGTATCTTTTCTGCCGTAATAATCTAAATACATGCACCCACATATGTTTGTGAATATTCTTTAAAGGCTGTCTGTACTAGTTTGGCTAGGTGGCTATCATCAACTCAGCTCTCAATTCTCGCTACCCCAAATAGCGATTCTGCCGAGATCCGGGGAAAATCCTGAAAACGCGCATTGCATTATGGGATAGCTTTTCGACATTACAGCTTCCTGTGCAGGCGCTATATTACTAGGCGCGACCAAAAAATCGCGGCTTTGTTCGAGACATTTCGATAAGGAGCAGATTGATCCAGATGGTTATGCCAAAGGCTATCCCAAATACTTTTTCTGGAATAATTTTGGTCTTTTAGCGTGCGTGAAAACTCTGCACAGCGAACACAGGCGCTAGCGCCAGCGGGATGGGATTCTATACCGGAAGTTGTAGTGACGACCCGAGAGAGTGAAAATTACCTCGTCTCGCGAATTTCGAGATTTTCGTACCTATTTAGGGTAGCGAGAATTATAAGCAAAAGAGGGATCATGCAGGGTCAATGGTCACCGATTAGGCATTGTTTTCTATATAGAGGGAGCAAGTAGCTACAAGTAGTACAATGGGCCTTTAAAAGGAATATGAGTCCACAACACAATTTCACTTGATCTCTTGATCACTGTGGCCAATAGTTGTAACTACCTTACAAAACATGAAATAGGATCATTTTTTGCGGAGGTGTATATCTTTCTTTTTTAAAAGCCAATTTTTTACATCTTTAATATAATGATTTGATGAGGGGGTTTATATGAAGCACTAGTTTAGTTTGCGTGTGGAGCTCAAAGAGTGTTGACCTGTATCTCTCTCACATAGGAAATTTGCCGTCTGGGCTTCAAGGCTCGCTTATACTAAACTCATGATTTGGATGATGATGTCCCGCTGAGTGAACTACTGATGGAAGGACTGTGTGAAAGGGGTGAGGGTAAGGGGGATAAGGGGAGGGGGTAGCAATGGACAGGTTTTGTAAGAAAGAGGGAGAAGGGGGAGAGAGAGAAAGAGGGAGAGAGAGAGAAAGAGGGAGAGGCAGAGAGAGAAAGAGAGGGGAGAGAGAGGGAGGAAGGGAGGGAGGAAGGGCGAGAGAGAAAGAGTTTGAGAGAGGAAAACAGAGTGATGTAGGGTGGAAGGGAGAGAGAAAGAGAGTGGTAAAGAAAGGTAGAGGGAGAGGAGGAGACAGGGTAGAGAGTTCAAAGAAGGAGGGACATTTGAGAAAGATATTAGTACTGAAAGAAGGGAAAGGGGAAAGGAGGAGAGTGAAAGTGGGGGGGGGGGGAGTTATGAGAGAGCTGGAGCCTAAATGCTGATAGCTCTTGTGGTCATTGCTCCTTCTTGCACGGATGACTTGACACTTTCATCACTCTAAATCTCACCTTTCCTCCATTTATATTGAACATTCTACATATATAAACCAAAAACACACTGTATAGAAGAACATAAATTTATAAAAGGGACTTGCTATATATACAAAGTAGATGAACTTTGTTGGTTAACAATTTGGGTAACAGCAAATATTGACACAGACAAAGGAAAGATGGGCGCTGTAGAAGAGAAAATTGATGACACATCAAGGGATCATGAATTAGGTCAAATCTTCAATTCATAATATTAGGTCATTTTCATGGAGGTGTGAGACTCGGCACAAATATACAAAACCTACTTCTTTTCTCCGCTTTTCTCTCCCCTTTTATTAAAAACGCTATCTTTTGTGTCTTTGTCAAACAAAGTAAGTTTGTTGGCCCTCCCTTTATTTGAAATATCAACATCTTGAATCAGTTTGCTATGTTATTCTTCCCAACAGAGAACGAGGACTTGGCAAACATGAAATGTTTTGATAGTCTTGAAGTACTTCTATTGTGGACCCTGAATATCTGATGAAAATGTCTTCAATAGCTGCAATCAAGTGTGATTGTAACCTTTTGGTGCTCATTGTTAAGTTAGTTGTACTTCCCTTGTACATGGAGTTCTCATTAAAAAGGATATCAAGTGCAGGCTGATAAGGAGTTAGATAATATATTTAGATTTATGCATAGCTGTGTTTTATTTTGTGTAGACTATCCTTAGGGGTAATGATACAATTCTCAGCAGTGTATTTCATATTTAAAGGCAAAATAATATAAATCGACAAATGATTATTAAACTTTGAAATATTTATAGATTTTTACCTGTCCTTAAATGGTCTCTGCACTATGCAAATACCTGGCAGTCAGTTTATGAACAGGTTTATAGAGCTAATTAACAATTGTTAATAAATTCCTATTCATTCTTAATCAAAATTCTTTGATGACAATTTTTCAAATTAGATTTAGATAGTTGTATTATTTCTCAGCATAAAAAGTTTATCAAAGTTTGATATGTTAAACTTTACCAACCTGAAATAGTCTTATGCCAGGGGCACAAAGATGCTGAGTTGAACAATGAAAATGTTCTGTAAGATGGCCCACAGAAGTAGATGTTTTAGGGGCAGGTCGCTTTAGGGAGTCGGAGGCTAAGGGCATGGTTATCAAAGTGCATGGTCTTTAGCTGTGATTTCAGAAATGTGTTGTGGCTAGTTAGTAGGGCAACGCAGCAAAATACGAATTCAAAACTAATTTCTAAAAGTTCCTAATGTTCTTGTGAACTGGATAGCACAGTAAGGGTTAATCTGTATAGACACTAACTTGTCAACGTCTTGTTAACTCATTAACGCATCAGCGATCTTTATCTGACACCGATCGACCTCATACCGGGATCCTGCTTGGATCATAACGGTGTGGAACGGATACACACCTACAGTGATAGATTATAGTTATCTGTTCAGAGTTAGAAGGGTGTTAACTCTGTGCTAAAGTATATGGTCAATGTCCTTTTGCCGTCAAAAAGATGATCTTAAGAAAAGAGAGAAGAATGGTGAGAGGTCCTCATTAGTAACAGTCACGACTCATTAAACTCTAATTACACCGGCTTTATACCTACCGCTCACACCGGGAGCTGGAATGACACATTAATGTCCTTTCGGAATGCTAACCTCCCCATGAGTGATGGGTAGGGTGAGGGTGATGGAGAAACAGGATTCAGATGAGACAAAAGAAAAGAAAGAGAGATCTTGAGAGTGTTTGAATAGGAAACATAGTGGGAAAAAAAGTACATGCACTAAGCCACTTTTAAAGGACCTACATACTCACACATACTGTTGGTATGTAATAATAATAATAATAATACTTCGTTGTAATTATCTTATCTTGGTTATTTTACCTGACTGCTAAGAAAGCATTAATGCTTGTAAGTAAGCAACCAGACGGCCGACGGCTTTAGGTCCTCTCCGAGGGACCTGGTAGTGAGCATTAATGCCTTACCAAAGGGCACTAGCGCATCGCCTTGGTTTCTAACCCGGGTCACCAGATTATGAGACCACTGATCTACCGACTAAGCTATCGCGTCTCCTCGGAACTGCATAACAAGTGAATTCATATCTAATACAATAGCAACTACTTTCGAAAAAAATCAACCTAAAGCAATTTTTTTGGGGCCTTGTGCATCACCTATTGAAATGTGCAAACATGAAAATGGCGTATTATGTAACCCAAACATGATTTTTATGGGACATACAATAAGGTACTGAAATTGCGCTTGAGTTGATTTTCGAAAATAGTTGTGATCTTGTTATCTTATGATAAAAAAGAACATGAATATGAGAGCGATTGTAGGAAATTACTAAGTAGAAAAGGTCACCTATTGAGGAAAAGGGTGAAAAGAGTCACGATAACCTTCAATGTAAAGTACAAGTATACCTCTACTTTATTAGTGTTTTGCAGATATTTTTATTTTAGTTCCAGATGGTGTTTTATGACAAGAAATGGGTTTAAATGTGGAAAGGGAAATACAAATCATCTGTTCAGTGTTTACTTACTTTGATGTTTACTTTGATGTTGAAGCGTAAAGATAAACTTATTTGCCCCTCCAGGTAATGCTATCTCTCTGGTATGGACTGTACTTAAGGGGGTGGTTGTACCAATATTTCCCAAGGATGGATTTGAACTGGTTTACAGTTGTTGCTCTGACTGCTGAGTCTGGTAAGGAATTCCAGTTGTTGCAACTTCGTGTTAGAAGGGTGTCATCTCTGTGCTAAAGTATATGAAGTAACGCCCTTCTGGTTCCAAACAGACGATTATTGTTTTAGATCAGGAAGTGCCCTATTTTGTACACCATTGACCTGTTGTATGGAAAGTGCTATTTGTAATAGTAAGTGAATTACAAAAGTGCCTTGATCAGTCCAATCTAAATCACAAAGAGGACATTGTACTGTGGTTATGTCAAAGAGCCAACGGTATTGAGACAAAGTAGAGAATAGCTTTCTTCTACTTGCAATCAAAATCGATATATATTAAAGAAATAATCATATCAAACGTTGCATTAAATTTCCATTATATCACAAGAACTCAACAATGTAAACACAGACTGTTTTAGGATTGCAGAGGACTGTTATAGTCGATTGCAATCTATTTTTTGTTGAGTTGTTGTGTACAATGAATAGTTACAGCAGCCAACTATTTTTGCTGAAATTAAACAAAGAAACCATTAAATCTGAATCATAACTTTGACGTAGTCCAGAACAAATGCAAATGTTCAGGGAAATTGTCATTTTGAAGAAGGATTTTTTTTAATAAATTCCTTATACATTTCATTTCTAATAGAGACAGAATTTATCATTACAAACTGGTATTTTCTGCAAGTTCAATTTAGAGGTACATGCTGTTTTAAATGCTACTTGCCTAAACAAGAGATTTACATGTTGCTGTATGGAAGTAAACTGCTAGGTCAGGTACTCTGACAATCATCACTAGCTTTACACTGAGGTGACTTGACATGATGATGACATGCTCACTGTGTAACACACCTGTAATGTGATTAGTTCGGACATTTCATAGTGTACTTGCGGTCACATGAAAGAGTGACGAGATAATTGGATAAAAAGATCATTTAACGCTGAAATATATGTGTTGAGTGCTACTTTTCACTTTTCTATACTTAATACCTCGCTATATATATCAGGAAGGCTTATTTTTAGGATGAAATGAGTCAGCATTGGTAGAGGTGTCGTGGATGAGTGGATACGTCGCCGGACTGTCGATCACAAGGTCCGCGGTTTGAGTCCCGCCGCGGCACTAATGTCCTTTGGCGAGACATTGATCTACATTTGCCACTCTCCACCCAGGTGTTAAATGGGTACCGGTAGGAAGGAATTCCTTAAAATGCTGTGAGCGTCAAAATCGGCAGCCTAGCATAGCCGGGTAATGTTGGAGCGCCTTTAGGACCTTTTCAAGGTCGATACGTGCGCTATATAAGAATCAAATATTATTATTATTATTCAAGATACATGTATATGAAATATATATAATCTGTTTAATTCCAAAGTGTCATATAATTTATCAAAAGGTTAATGCCCCTCTGACTCTCAACCTAAAATAATGAGTCACCATATTCATCTCTTACAACATTTCATTCGTGAGATTTAGCTCTTTCATAAGAAATCTTTAAAATGATTTGCACTAAAAGAGATAAAGAAAATGGAGAAATTGTTGATGATTTCAAACTTTTATTTGTTATGATTTAATTGCATCATAGGTGTAGGAATACTGGATGATTTCAAAACTTTACAAACAAAATACTGATGTAAACAATTAGCATTCTGCATGTTTTTTAGACCCTCAGCTTCAGATGGTAAAGAAGGGTTTTGTTTGAGTTTTTTTTAATTTTAATGTCTCTCAGAAATGGAAACACAGAAGTTTGCAAAGTATTTTTCTTTAATGTTGTCTCATCAAATATAGAAGGAAACATAATATTATGTAATAAAATGGAGCAATACCATGAATGATGTGAAAGATGAGTACAAGACATCCACTATGTCTACATCTTAGCTAGATAAACAATTGGTTTGGTACCGATCCCCAATATTTCTGCCCTCCCTCCCCTCTCTCTTTCTTTCTCTCTCTCTCTCTCTCTCTCTCTCTCTCTCTCCCTCCCTCTGTCTATCTGTCTGTTTCTCTCTCTCTCTTTCTATATTATATTTCTCTTCATCTCACTCTCTTTGTCTCTCACTGAAAGCATAAGGCAAGCAAGTCCATTCTAATTGTTGAAAGGATCTTTATTATTATCTTGTGTCGTTAGAAACATTAAATAGCCCTGCAAATTTTGCTAAACTGATTTTATTTTAGTCACTCCATACATACATGTAGCACAATATGAATAATTGCATTCATTTCTGTAGCCTATGCTCATACTCAATACCTTCCTTTAAGACATACTTAAGAGCCATCACTGGATGACATTAAGATAACTGGTATTGAAACTGACATGTGCCTGTGAGTTCGGAATGCAATGAATGAGATAGCAGGCATAGCACGTCAACCATTTACCAATTGAACACTTAGACCAAAGTGATTGGTATCTTCGTCTTTCAACTACCAACATGAAATAGCTTGTGAATTGAATCAGCTCAGGTATGGGTACTTTCAACACCGGTATTGTAATGGGATGGTTTGGGTTACTATTTTGGTTTCTCGCAGTTACATTTTGGTCTAAATCTTCATCTTTTGGTGTTTTGTTGTAGTCTGTATAAAAGCCTACAGCTCACTTTCTTTATACATTTATAGGCTACATGTGTTTAATTCTGACTACTTCTTGCATTTACTACTTCTTTCTCCCTTCTGTTTGCGTGTATCTCTATCTGGCTGTCTGTAGATCATCCCTCTAACCCCCCCCCCCCTGCTACATGTATAATATAAGACCCCTATTCTCTCTTTCTCTCTTTCCCTTCTTTTTCCTCACCTTTTCCTCTCTTTTTCCTCTCTTCTCCCTCACTTTTCTCTCTTTGCTCATCCATCCTTCAATCTTTCTTTTATTTGTCATTAAAATATTTTTTCTAATGGATATAATTCCCTATCACACTTTTTTCTCTGCATTTCTCTTTTTTAATTCTTTATTTAATATTCTAGATTTTTTTTAAATAAAGTAACTGAGTGCTTGTAAAGTTGACTGAGAAAGAGCACTAGTTTATCAAAACCTGTTCAACTATAGAAAGCAGCATCTAGAATTGTGTAGGTTATATAGGCCACACCCTGATAAGAGTTTTGAAGAAGATAGAAGGGGTCAAAATCAACCCTTGGAAAGATGCAAAAATGAGATACCAAAGTACATAACTACGTTTATAATGATACTAGAAGTGTCCCTACACAGTTGTTGACCTTGTTTTTTTAATCATTGCCTTCTTTCATTGATAAAGATTGATTACTAATTATTCTTTATTTTCTAGATTGATTATCTTGTGTTCAATATGAAAATATGGACAGGCCTATATTTTACACAATTGTGTCAATTTTTTTGTTTTCATTTCAGATCTGTTTTTGATCGGGGCAGGGAGTAACAGAAATCCAGTGTGAGCACTGAAAGGTAAGAAACTGAATTGTTATAAGTTTTAAAAAAAAAGTAATGAAATAGAAGTATAGTTTGAAACTTCGTTACATAATTTCAGAAAGCGTGTATGCATGTTGAAAACAAATTATGAGCATTTCTTGGGTATTGATATATTGGCTACTGGTATCATCTAATTGTATTACTGCTTGTTGATATTTCTTACAAGATAAGTACTTAAACAAGACATGATCTTAAAACATGTTTAATAAAACAAGACTTAAACTTAATTAAGCCAATAGAAAGAAGGAAAGAGAAACTCACTCTCAATTCTTTACTCTCGGCTTGAAAAAGTTTGTAAATCCCTGTGCTGTAATGGGGCTACTTACAATGCAGGAGATTGTGCTTAATTTAATTACTGGTTTTAAGATTGATCCTGTATTAATTTGTTTGGCTAGAAGTCTTTTAACCTTGCATCGGCTCAGTCTGGCTTAAATCTTTCTTGCGCAGAACTTGAAACATGTCGTGCTTCGAACAAGTTTGCACGAATTGCGTGAATTAATAGCCTTGTCATTTGTGTGACTGTAGTGTGAGTCAGCCATTACATGTAACTGAAAATTGCCAGTTTTGGTGTCATTTGCACTGAAAATCAAGTAATATATTGTGTATGAACACAGATTGGGAGTTGCCAAGTTAGGTCTGATATTATTATATGGAAAAGAAGAAGCATCATACTATATTTCAGTAGAGATTTGTATTGTAGGATACATGTGTATATAGCTGGTACATTATACATGATGCAGAATTTTCACTTATTTTTAAAATGGAAATTTCTTCATGATTGTTCCTCAGGATAAAAATGTCTATGGTCTGTAAGTTGTTAGAGCAGTAATTCCTTCCATTATCCTTTGTTTTATGATGCACTTAACTATATACATATCATGATCCTCTCCTTATATATGAGTGAAGATATATAATACTTATTGAATTCACTCATTAACTACAAAGTGGTCTAGGCTTTACTATTTGATACTTGTTTTAATAAATTGTATTAAATACGTAGGTGTTTTGTGTTTGGAAGCTATACATGATTTTGGAAGCCATACAGATGCATATTATAATATTTTGTGAAAGTATAATCATATCTCAGTTGATTTCTAAAAATGGTCATCAGCAATTTAGCATATTGAAGAGGGATATAAATAAGGAGGCTCTATCAATAAGTAGCAAGAATTTGTCCTTGTTACCAATATCATATACCCCATTCCGCCATGGGTCAAGAATATTGGTTTTAAATTCATCAAAAGGTCTCGTCTATCCTCACTGCTTGAAACGGATGAATAACCAAGGAGGCTGGAAGATTGCATTTCAATAGTATATTTTTAGGGAAACCTGAGTTACTGAGCTAGTTTTAGCTGATACTGTGTGTAAGTGGAGGGAGAGAAGGAGAGACAAAGAGAGAGAGAGAGAGAGGTGGAAAGAAAAATGAACATGGAGATGGACTAACTATTCAAAGTGCAGATTCAGAAGGAACTGTTGGAATGGAGAGAAATGAGAGAGAGAGAGAGAGGGAGAGAGGGGAGGGGGAGGAGAGACAGAACAAAAAGGAATTAATAAAAAGAGGAATTTACATTATTACAATATATGACGTAAAGCTACTGAGAGAAACATGCTTCTTGTAGAATTGTTAATTCCTGATCCTTAACAACAATGATAACAACAGGAACAAGAACATTGAAAATCAAAGCCTGTAGAATTCTTTGTTCTCTAAAAAAAAATTACTAGTGACAATTGATAATTGGAAAGAAAAATTGAATTAGTGTAGGAGCTGAAATATCATCTTTTATGCCATTTTATGATTTATGACTAAGTGAAGCATGCTTTGGGTGCAGTCAGTGTTTGCTGCTTTGAATTAACAAAAAGACCCAGAAGTGGCCAGTTAAGTGAGGAAAGCCACAGCAAAATATTGACCGAGGCACAGGACAATACTCATCACCAGTGACTTCCATTTTTAGGAGCTTAAGGCACAGAGATGATCAAAGGTCTGTGACACCAAGCTTGACCAAAGATCCATGGCAGTTAACAATTGATTCTTTTGGAGCTTTTGTCAATACCTTTTTGTTTATGTATCATCAAACAATGTAAAATCACATATAACAGTCATAAATACACAAATTTACAAAATAATAGATGAAAGGATACCTTTTTAAAAAATAGCAAAATTCTTGTAAAACAGAAGGCAACTGAACATATCATAGGATAATCATAACAAAGGGGTCACATTCCATTTGTATACCATTTACAGGCACCCCCCTCAAAGTATCTTTTGGTCATGTTTCCAGAGCCCTTTGTTTCTTTTGGTTTATTGAGCCATTGATAAACTTGGAAAGTAAACTTTTCATTCCTGGTTTTAGGATAAGTGTCCCTTCTCCCTCCAGGGATGACTCTGACAGATATGCTTCCATATTATTCCAGAATCATAGAGCAGTTCTGTTCCTCTCAGAGGACTTATTATTTTGTGAATTAGTAGGATGCTACATATAAACATGAATATTTTGGGGTAATTTAGTGATGAAGAACATCTCTTTAAAAGTTGTAATATGATTTAAAAAAAAAAAAATTGTTTGTATTCTTTTTATTGTGGAGGGGCGGGAGGGGGGGGGGGGGAGGAGGATGATATTGGATGTCATTTCTTATAAAATTTATCAATGATAGTTATAATATCCATACACCAGTACTCATTTTATACCCCTAAGTAAAAAGAGATATCTGAAGGGGGGGGGCTTCGTTTTTCTGCCATAACTCTTGCAGTCTTATTCTGAAGCGGTTCCGGGATATATGCAATTATGTTATGTATTCGATAGGTAATAGATATTAAATACATTGGGATATATGATCATTACCATAATTGTTTTTGTATGGGCGATTGACCACAGGGAGATGAGTTATGCTTGTTAATAGAGCTAATTCAAAACAGACATGAATCATTTCTCATGGATACTTTCCAGATCTGTTCTACTTCGGGTTAGGGTTAAGAAAGGACGCCATCCTCCAGAACAATTGGTCAGTGACTCGATCCATCGGAGGTAGAGGAAAGGGAGGGGAGTTCCCCTTGTGTAAGTAATCAATTAAGACGGGAGTATTGCTCATAATGGAATTCCGCTGTAAGTAATCAACTATGATATGAATGTGCATGAAACAGCAATATCGTCAATGAATAGCTTAGAAGATTACAAAAACTTAGGATTTGTTAAATATGTTTGTACTTTTTTGATTTAACTAATTTTACTTGGTTTGAATGTTTTCACCAAGGGGCTATATACCTCGAAAATGATAAGGCAACAACTATGAACATGTTTATTATATTCTTCTTCTTTTTAAGAATAAAAGTGCAGCTGTCAATAAATTAAAAACATGCACGTTTCTCATTACCACATTTTTATAATGGTAGTAAGTTCTATAAATTTAAAAGGAAGATGAGAGTGTAGCAAGACTGTTCTGTCTGAGATAGTGAATATTTTTGACCAATACTTTATTTGCCATAGTCACAAGTTTTCACAAAGCCTATGTCATGGAAAAATATTGTATTTACTATTCAGAGTTGAATTGATATATGTAAACTTTACTTCCATAAACTTTTGAAAGTAATTTCTTAACTTACCGTATTGTATATTTTAAGATATAAATGGACCATCTTTTGATTGATGTGAAACATTTTCTGATGGCAGCGCTGCGTGTGAAGACGCTGTAAACACAAGGTGAAATGTACTCTGCCTAATTACTAGAAGTCAATCATGTTTCTGAGTCACAGCTCCTCAAAGTTTACAAACATCAGAGTTTTCCGAGGACAAATATTATGGGTATCCAGCGAAACATTAAGTCATGAATCACCTCTGGATCCCCTTGTGTTTGACTTTGCCAAGAGACAAGAAACATGGTAACTTGGTAAATTCCGCTTCCCATTACATTAGTCCAGTCATTTTGGAGGGTGACGATGTTTGGAGCGGAAGAACGATGGTGAGTGTAAGCGGAAGAAGAGTGTACCTAGTATGGCCCAGTATTGGTTCTAGAGGGGGCTTGGGAGGCTCAAGAAGCCCCCCCCCCCCCCACATCACCCTCACCCCCAAAACAAACTGAAATGAATTAAATAAAGAGATTAACAAAGGAAATAAAGAAATAATGAATAGAAAATAAAAGTTCTTGATTACAAATGAATCCAAGCAATGCATGTGTAAAACAAAAATGCAAGAAACCCCAAGCTCCCCGCACCCCAAGTGCCTTGCTGGTTGTACCTGCATGCAGAGAAAAAATACATCTGATTAAAGTCAACGGATGTTGTGTTTAGGGATAGTTAGTCGCATTAAAGTGATTTGTCTAACAGGTAATGAAAAGGGTAGACAGTCAAATGATTTAAATCAAATTGATTATTAGTAATTGTTGCACCTGTATGAGCCAAATGTGAGGCTATCATTCAATATATTCACTCCAAAGAGGATGTAAAAGATGCAATGAAATTAGGTAGCTGTCATTTCTAATTTGGTGTCCCTGAATATTCACAGTATTCAGTGGCCAGCAAATCTGATGTATTTTTTTAAAATATTGATTTCATTCACAAAGTCTTCACATTACCAGGTATCATGAGGTTATAGTTAAAAATGTACGAAGGCCATTAATAATGAATGATTAAGCTTAAAGTTACTGGTAGTCTGAAATATGATATACAATCACATAGAAGAAATGGGATTAGATGAGTAAGATCAATATCTTATGAAGATGGTCTTAACTCTAAACTTCTGGATATAGTTGTGAGGACACAGCAACATTATCACTATATGTCCATTTACCCAAGCTTTATCCCGACATGGGTATGTATGCTGATAAGCAGAACTAATAATATTGCAAAATATGAAGGTTATTACTTGCAACGATCAGAAATCAAGAACATGATTATTGGGGAAAATCAGCAAGACCTTTTTAAATGTTCATATCCCTGTCCAATGTGTTCAAATTTTTGATGGGCCAGATGTTTGGGTAAACTCCACGAAATATAATTCAATTATTTAATTCAAAATGGCTACATGTTGGAGGAGATTAATGATCTTATCTTGGCTTCTTGCAAGATCGTACTTCTAAGACACACCCTAAAGTAGAATAATCAGATTAAAAGTCATCTCTAAGCTAGACACCCTGAAGAAGGCCAGCGATGTCGGCAGGATCGGAAGACAAACCTTCGGCAGGAAAAGCATCCTTCAGCAACTCCTGAAAGCTTGATGAAAATACAGCGGAGAAGGCTCCGTCTTTGTGACCGATGCGTCAGTCGATAACAGGCATATATCTCCAGATTCCATCTCTTTCTCGGGGATGATGTCACGACTTGGAACTTGTCGTCACTCTCTTCTCTCTCCGCGGGGATCTTCTGTCAAAGTCGGGGATGAATATGTTCCGTTGTGCTCATGCACCATCTTGTCTGGTGCGTGTTGATAATGATGGGTTCCTGAGGCTTTCAGAGCAGCTAGGCTGGGTGCAACTCAAGAAATAGTTCTTTAATGAAGGAGTTTATAATGATCCTTGTTGTCAGTGGTGCGACTGTTCAGCCACACCCATTACCGTAATAGCTTAAGTTATTAATTAACCTAAAGTAGAAGGAATCTGGGATGTGATCAAGGAATAGTAGAAGAATTTATTACTGTGTTTTAGAGCTTACTTTTCTTTAAACCAATGATGTATGTGAAAGATGATTTGTTTCTAGTAGAATATGTCATTGGTTATTGAGACAGATTGAGAAGAAATGAAATGTGTAGTTTGCCTTCCTCTTTTTGTCTCTCTCGCTTTTCCTTTTCTTGCTCTCTTCTTAGTCCGTTTTTTAAAATAAATTTGCCCTTGTATTTTTGTTTTGTTCTTCTGTGCCTCTCTGTAATATTCTTCCTATCCCTGTACATTTTATAAATAGTTCTTCAGGAAACAAATTGAATAATTGTTTCTTTGTACAGATACACTACCTCATCATAATACTTGCTATACATGGAACATAAACACTTCTGCTAAACATTAAATAGTCAATAAGAACCTCATTAATGTTATAAAAAATGAAAAATATCCATACTTTATGATTACATTTGTTTCAGTATTTCAGGGATATTTTCCAAAGAAAACTAGAGTTGATTATTTCCATACACCTTATATTGCATGCTCAAGTTTCACTTGCTTTATTGTGAAAAAAGAGTATCTCTGAAGTCCTTTTTTGATTATTTCTGACTTTTTTCTGTGAGTTCTTTGGATTATGAGCAACAACACATTCAGCTCCCCCCCCCCCCCCCCTCCACACACACAACATATGTTCATAGAATTTCATGTACTCTTACCTGAATACCTGTCAGGCCATCCCAAAATAGTTTCCCCGGGATTTTTGCGGCAAAGCTACAGGAAACTGTTGAAGAAATAAGCTATTACTCAGGCCCTAGTGTTTATTTTGCTCCAATAAGAAAAAGGTATCTTTCACGCATAATACAGCCCTCAACTGTCTTTGGCTATCAAATTGCAAAGGATTCGTCAAGAGATGAGCTATAATAGCGCGCTATATTTAAACACTCTTTCTACTTTATCCGTAGAAACATGACACACACTTGGTTTAAAGTCTGAAGATTAGGGCTAAGGCTGCACAGTGTTGTATAGCTAGCTAGCTTAGATAGGTACTTATGACTAAGATTTATTTCAATTTACAGCTATCTACAAACTTTCTTTGTTTTTATGTGTTCCATATAGTCTGTGTGTATCATAGAAATGACATGTACATGTATGAATCGTGAAATGGGGTTCCAAATCATGCACATTTGGTATGTCAACTTTATATTGGCCTATATTTTGATATATCAACTTATCAACATACTGGCTAAAACGTGTGGGAATGGGACGGTTTGTCTAGCTATGCAGTTTTCCTTTTTATGCATATTTATATTGTGTTTTTATAATCAGTGAAGACTGTCGCGAATGGACCTTTACAGTGTGGTTGATGTGAGAAAAGGGTGATTTGTCATGTGTATAACATATATATGTGCAGTGAGACTCTAAAAAGTTGTTAAGGTTTTGTTGTAATGAGAACATAATACAAAAAGGTGAAATCAAAAAGTGAAAGCACTTTACTCAGAGTTAATGCACTTCTAGCTCTCAGCAGACATTATACAAATGGTATATAATGAATAAAACATGTGTTGAAATAGTTTTAAACATTTTCCAGTAGCCAGACATGAATTTAAATCTCAACAAATATTTGTTAACCTGTTACAGAATGCTAATCGTAATGTCTAACTCACTAATTACTGCGATGTGGATTTTGTTGAAAAACAATTTTCTGTGATAGTACAAGACGAATTTCCATGTCCTTCACGCTAATTCTCATTTCGTTATACGATTAGTTTTAAAAGCAACGCCTAATTTTCTATGACGTATGTCCCTCATGCTCATTCTCATCTCATTATAGAATTATTCAAGTCAGCTTACCTGTACATGAATACTTATTAACCGGTGAATACCGGTAGACAATGGATAGGTTTACATGAGTCTGTAAACTTATAAATAAGCTTGTGATTTAAACATTGAAATAATCTAGTAGTTAAGGACCACAGATGGTATCGCAACTTTAAGTTTACACCAATTTTTACATTATGAGTAAATCAAATGAAAGTGAAAATTACGAGTAATGAGGGGTCCTCACTCCAAATTAAGTAGTGGGTGGACATAATTAACGTTTAGGTTTTACCAGCCTGAAGTTATAATGACTGCTTGCTTGCTTGGCTTCTAGTTTAAAGCTTCAAACACTCATTTCAGTCCCTTGCGAACCTTCGTCATTGTTAATCCGTCATTGTTTAAAACCTTGAGGTTTAGCAAATTTAATATTTAAGACTCGGACAGTCCCCTGCAAACATAGCTAATCGAAGAAGATGTACGTCCCTGGCTTGGTTATCAGTATAATCAACACTTAGCTTTAATCACTCAGTAATGAAAGTTATGGTCTCTATACAAAGGACTCATCAATGACCACTATTAGACCTGTAACAACCAACGAGGCTCTTAATTTCACGTCAACAGGTGTGATAATGAGTTAGTCTTCGACACCACACTTTGGGATGTTCTTAAAGCAGATAGTAAAAATATTTGCTCTTTGAATATTCAGGTAAAAACTAGTTATGATATTAAAAGTCATCATTCATGAAGAATGGATGTGCAGTTAAGTCAATGTATAGTAAAATCTATCAAACTCTTGTTCTTTTACTGTACATATTATTAATATTCAGTAAGTTATTCTACTTTGGTGGTGGTGGTGGTGGTGGTTATTTTACCTGACTGCTAAGAAAGCATAATTTTGATTTTGGTAATGAGGATTAATGCCTTACCAAAGGGCACTAGCGCATCGCCTTGGTTTCGAGCCCGGGTCACCCGATTACGATACCACTGCTCTACCGACTGAGCTATCGCACCTCCTCTTTGCAAACATAAAAGTTACAATCCAGTCCAATGTAGATCTGCAGTAGATAGTAATGTATTAAGGAATGTCAAGAGATACTAAGCGTCGGATGTTAATTGTTAATTCAGTGATGCATTATATTTATGTTCAACTACAATGCTATTCCTAACAGATTCCTCAATCTGAAAAATAAATATTTTGCATACAAATTTGGGTTATATTGAGCTAGATTAGCCAGAGGTAGGGAATTACTCTTACATCATCTTATCTTTGTCACTATACTTTGGCAAATTGTGAGACACTAAATTCAATTAGTTTTCTCTACATGTTGGTTCCAAATGATAAGGAAATGCATGTGCTTTCTTAAAATTGTTTAATTTCCCTCCTTGTCTTAATTGGCATACTGCTGGGGGTGTTTAGAATAATTGAAGTGTTTTCCGTACCACTAATCATTGTCATTGCACAGAACAGGCGTAGGTTAGATTTCAGGTTCTAGTGCCAATTATCAAAGGAAATACAAAAGGAAGGGGATGGAAATGAAAGGGAGTTTTTGATTACGTTTGCATGAGGTGCTAATATTTGTTCGGAGGAATTATTCATTTAACCAGGGCTTCTTTTATGGCAGTGCTTTTATATGATTTGCTTTAATTTCAAGCTTATATATATATATATATATATATATATATATATGTAGGTGCTGCTTCATGCGGAGTTTCTATTTTGCAAGAGAAATTTCTCCCCTTTATGACCAAAAGCAAAATGTGTATTCTTTTTTGTTACACGGTAGAGTAATCATTTAAACAAGCTGAAGTTAAAGACAAACTTGTTTTGCTCTATTGTAGAGTAAAAGGAGTAAGTATAGCTTATTATGTTATCACTTACCTGTGAATTGCATTTACTTTTTAAGTTTCTATTATCAAGTTAAATTTGCATTTTCTTTGTCAATGTGACTTGCTTAATGCTATGAGATTGCATATTTATCTTTGTATATAATGTACCCTATGTAGATTATCATAAGAAATAAACAACATATCACTATCATTATTAGCCTCTCTCTTAAATGCATTCCATGCAAGCTAAAGAAATGTTAATATGAAAGGTTGTGGAACCTTTCTCAATCTTTTCTGTCAAAATTTTCCTTCACGACCTTTACTTCAAGATAAACTCATCATGCTAAATCAATTGTGGTGATTAAGCTTAAGGAGAACCAGGGGCTTTATTATCAAACCTTCCTATGTTGCTGTCTTTGACAGTCATTGAACCATCATTATGTTTCCAATAAAGGGTCTTTATTCTCATTGTCTCAAGTCTCTTCCTGTGAAAAGTAATGAAGTCTTCTCAAAACAAAGACAAAATTCTGGGTTGACACACTGCCTTCCTGGATTCAAGTTGTTCCTGTCTCAAAATCTATGGGGAATTACAGAACCCAGTAGCCAAGGGGTTAACATTATTAACTTTATATAGATCATGGTTACGAAATCATTCCTGTTTTCAAAACATAGCCCGCAATAGATTGCAACATTTTCCGTCGTCAAACTTTCTATGGGTATTTCCCTCTCTAACGTATCGTGTGTTTTGTGCAATATACTGTCTGTCAAAGTCATCACAATTTGGCAGCTTTTGATGTTTTTTTTTTAAAGAGAGCTGTAAAGTTATTAACCCTTGTATAGAAAGGAGGGCAGTTCTGTAATTGCCTGCACATGATTGAAAATGTAGGCTAATTTCAAAGTATTTTGAAACAAAATCAGTGTTATGGAGAGGAGGAATTTTCCATAGTATATCAGAAGTTGATCCACAGTATCAAATGTTAGGCTTTAATTAGGATTAAAAACTTTAAAACATTAACATTTCTGTCCAAAAAAAAGAGACATTAAATTTCATACTACAAGTTTAACAAATAGAACATCTTTGAAAATAACCTAAGTTCATTAAAAGTCAAAATAATTTGTTCATTACCTCCAAAGACATATTCATTTACTGTTTGCTTCAATTTTCAAATACCATTTTACTGAGTATTCAAGAGATTTCTCTGAGGGACTTGGTAATAAGGATTATTGCCTTACCAAAGGGCATGAGCGCATTGACTTGGTTTCAAACCCAGGACCTCGCGGTTACGAGACCACTGCTCTACCACCGAGCCATTGCGCCTCCTCATGAGTCCTGCGTAAAATGAATTTTAACACTTGATAGAATTGATGGTTTGATGAATGGTAGTAAATAGAGCTCTATAAGATGTAACCTAATTTGTGAAAAGGAACAAGTGACTGGAGTGGACAAGTGACCGTTCTAATGGACAAATGGGCAATGGCTAGGAGTTCATTTGTACAGGGCGACAAGTGACCTAAGTGGACAACTGGTCATTGACCCGTTTGACCTATTATAGTTGGACATTATCTTGTCATACCTAGAAGATTATACATGATCACCTGGGAGCTTACCAACAGGTGTAGTAAGGAGAAGATATTAGGCCTGTCATCATCAGACCGAAGTTGCGAAATAACCCGCTATTTTCAGACTCGGGTTTTTTTCCGAAGCTCAAAATTGTGTCTTCCCCAGACCCATACGCTCATCTCAAAGTAGGTCAGACGGGCTCAAATTAGCCCTCTATTTCCCAAATAGCAGGCTATTTTGGAAACTAGACCAAGATTTCTTGGGATAATTTCTCAACAAAATAGCCCGCTAATTGCTAAGTATAGCTTGAACCTGCCCTACTACGGGCTGATGAAGACGCAAACTAGCTGGCTAATTTGAGATCGGGCTAGTGCAAATAGCCGGTTATTTTGCAACTTCGGTCTGATGAAAACAGGCCTGATGTGACGAAGTTAGGGGCCATGGTTTAAGTTTTCAGGCCTCTTGCAAAATGAGTCATTCTGAGGGACTGGTCTGTGTTCTTGAGCAGGGTGACTTACCAGGTCTTGTGACGGGTTATGTAAGAGATGATTTTCATGTGATATTTAGTCTTGGTGTTTATGTAACTATTGTGTCATATATATGATGTTGCAACTTATGGCTCTGACTGGACATTGTAAAAGCTTTGTTCAGGTATTCAAATACATATGTGTTTCGATTTCAAACGTTTGTTTGTCATTTTGATACAACCAAAGATGTGAGAAGAGGATGTGGGCAAGCTCTAGTAGATCTCCTTGATGTCAGTTTAGAAGTTAAGGATGTTAAAACTATTTGGTTTAGAGGGTAGACAGAGAGAGATATAGAGCAACATAGAAAATCAGAGGGAGGAGAAGAGATAGGAAGAGAGAAAAAAATGGCGGGAATAATCACTAGAATTAAGTTAATTTAAGAATTTTAGAGAAGTTTGAAAATGGAGAAGAAAAAAAAATTGGATGAGGCAGTGACGGACAATGAGGAAAATGAAAAAGAGAATAGTTAGTGAGTATTAAAGAGAGACAGAGACTTGAGAAAGATGAACCATGAAGAGACAGAGACTCTCCCCAATGACCTAGTCATCTTTACTAATTGAAACGATACTTTCCATCTGAAAGAATCATCAAATCGTTTTGAAAAAAGTTACTTCTGAGTCAGGTTGGGCGATGTCCACCAGTACGTCAACTACAAATCATTAGGACAGGCATCATGGATCTAGAATTTCCTCACCTGCAGGCAAATATGAATTGAAATCAGAATAGCTGGACATGCCAGGAGCTTGGCTTTCACTCCACATGAGGTCCACATGAGAGATCATTAACGTATAGTTAGGCTCATGGTTTTGATCGCTGAGGATATCTTGTAGTTAAGATCTGTGTGGACGCACTCGAGGGTCTGAAATTTGAAGTTTTTTAAAGTTTTGAACCACAAGCAAACTTTTTGTTGGCACAATAACTACGAGCCTCGGAGGGTCATCAACCAAAATTACATGCTGTGCAGACTTAATTAGGTAACTTGAGCATTCACCAGCTCGTAGTTACAAAGACTACTTGCTCGGCTTGTCATCAACATCTTAAAGCGCTTGCTGTTTCAGACCCTTGTGAACCCACATCATCTTAAAATAGTAAGTCATTTTTTAAAACTTTGAGGTTTTGCCTATTTTAATTTTTAAATTACAACAGTCCCATGTGAACATCACTAGAATCAGTGGACTTAAGGAAGAACCTGAAGACCATGTCCAAACTCACAACATGTCACGATTTGAAACGAAACACACAAGAGAATATGAGATGAGAGGTAGGGGTGTAATGAGCTCTGCACATGTAACCAGAGTTGGTAAGAATGGTGACAGTATGCAAGGCTAGTTTGCAGAATTCTCTAAAGTAATATTTAGATGAAATATGGAATGAAGCATAGGTCATTCAACTTCCCTCGTATATGTTTCTTTTCATTCCTGGAATTCTTGTTTTTAAGCATAGCAATTAGCATATTATTTTAATGCTTAAGGAAGATTTGATCTCCAAATGAATTTCTAGATAAAATACGGAATGAAGCATTGTTCATTCAACTTATTCCATCGTATATGTTTCTTTTCATTCTTGGAATTCTGGTTTTAAGCATATAATAATGTTGTAATGCAGAAGGAATATTTGATAATGAGGTCATTAAGTATATTATGCAGCTAGTTTAACCTCAATTATATTCTCTTTTTTCAAAACTTTTACACTTAATTTTCTTTAGATTCAAACTCTCTGAAAGTATCCTGGTCATTCATGATGGTTTCAAATCAAATAGATTGTGCACCTACAGCCTACGGCACACTATACGATCCAACTACAATCTGATTTGGGAAGAATTTTCAATAGCATTTGTTACGAGCATTCAAACATGTGAATTTTTTTTTTTTTTTAGGGGGGGGGGGGGGGGGCTTCTTTTCAAGCGTGCTTGCATGAGAGTAACACTCTTCAATTTGTTTTGCATTGAACTCTATGCAGATTTTGGGGGGCTTTTGTAATGACTTTTGGGGGCTCTTTTGGGGCATTTCGAGGATTAATTTGCCTCGAGCCCCTGTTTTTTTTTCCCTGAATAACAATTATGTGCTCTGACATGATTTAATTGCACCCCAAGTAGACAAAGGAAATATAAAATCGTACAGTGAGAGTTTTAACAATTTATTGAAAGGAATGGTTTATTTGAGATAAGACAGAGAAGGGAGAAAAAGCCCATTAAGCGTAGTTGTATTTTACCTCTAATATTTCCTTTTATGTAGTTCAAAATCAATAATCTCTTGCCAGACAACGTAGCAAAAAACATCCATGACATAGCCAAGTGATCTAGGAAGCATAAGGAAGACACCAGATACATGCTGTTTCAAAATAACACCCAAAAAGAGAGAAAGTTTAAAATGTGAGGTATGTCGGACAAAAATGAATCTAAAATTATGTTGAAGGAACATAGAAATGATTTAGGTGTTTCTTTTTTAAACTACGATCTCTGTCTCTTTCTTAACCAGAGTTCATTGTCATAATGTATGTTATTAATGAAAAAACTTTTGATTACTTTATTTAGGTATTTACAGTTATTTTAACAGCAATTTCATCAAGCCTGAATCAGACATAACACGATTCATGAAAAGTGAAAGTATTTGCATAAGAGGTTTGTAAATAACACATGGTTTGAACATCAGATTTAGGTCACTTAATCATAATTGATACAGATCCTTGCATGAACATAGTTGACCTTTGAAATTCAAAATGATAAATGGTGTATTGCCCTTTTCCTCAAGAATCTTAGACCCTTGAGGCAATTAATCTGTGAGCTTTCTCAAATCATCAATCATAATTGAGAAATCTTAATAGTGTAAACCTGAATTATAATTGATATCAGCCCTTTATCAATCAGAAGGCACTCACTCCAAGGAGCAAAAATCTGCAGTACATATCCTCAATGTTTTAATCTGATCAAACACACTAGGGATAGATGTGACTTAATCAGGAATGACACAGACACAGATATTAGAAAATAGATTATTTTACAGGAAACAATCAAGTGGTGTTATTAATTATTATGAAAGATGATTTGATTGCTTTCGTATTTAAAAAAGTACAGTGTCTTCAAAGAGTACGGGAACTCTTTAAAAAAAAAGGTATGATAACTTTTGTCTTGATCTGAATTTTAAGATCTAAAGTTTTTCGCCCTCTCAATCTATAATAACCAATGAGTTTAATACACATCAAGCTTGTTGTGGTAGCTCATTGGAACAACATAATATAAGTTTATTGACTCAAACAAATTTAAAGGGTAATCCAACCCTTGTAATAATATTATTTATTGAAGAAAAAAAAAAGTTTAGTCATTTTGTGTGTTGAAACAAATGGGAAAGTTGTCTGGCACCAAGTCACAGTGACATGATCGATTCGGCCAATTTGAAGAACTCATACGTAGAGTGATTACAACTTTCTATAAATTAAAAACTTTCTTATTATTGTCCAATTTGGTTCACACTTTCACCAGCCTTCCTTTGTGACTATTCTGCTTTCTTTAGAGTAGTCGTCTTTTAAGGTTAGACTTTCCTTTAAAGGTAAAGACCAGTATTGGCAACGCCCCAATTTCAAAAAATGAAATGGAAGCTCCCATTACCAATCATGTGAAAGAATATGTTTTGACTAATACATGATGATAAAAAATTTGCCGGGAAACCGCCTACTAATTCATATATTTGGTAAATTTATTTCTCTCATGGTCTGGTGAGAGAGATAGGGTAGTCCCATATACATCTTTCTGTGTATAGTGCTTGTAACTTTACGAAGAATGAGCCAAATTTCTTATCATTTTGATGATTCCAGAACCTTGCAGATGCTAGATGCTAGATGATCAACCTTTTCTGATCAATTCCACAACGTTTCTTTCACAATGCAATCGCATGACCATTACTGGTCTTTACCTTTAACATGTAAATTTGCATTGACCCTCCTCTCCATTATTCCTCTTCAAGGAATACTTTGAATTGGACCTGGGAGTCCACTCAACTAACCCTAGCATGAGAATACAGTTAGAAATGCTTTCTGCAGTAGGAATGCATGTTGTTTTTACAAAGATATATCCTACAGTAAAATGAAGAATTCACTCTCTAAAAAAAATTGAGTGATCACTGACGTCACTCCTCTGGAGAGTGAAAATGTAGTGAAAATATAGTGAACAATTCACTCTTTTCTTTTTAGAGAGTAGGTTGAAACTATTCTTTATTTATGCCTGATTGCAACTTGCAACAACCAGGGAGAGAAGTAAATGAGGAGTGTTCTGTGAAACCATGAGGTTGCACCATGGGCTCTATACTGTGGTTATGTGATCTGAGGGTATGGGACAGTAATCGTTGCATCTCAGCGGGTGCCGAGATGCCACTGTAACTCTGTAGTCTTTGACGAGATCAGGGAAATTGGGATAGATCAGTGGGAAACCTACGGGAATTCCCTGTGTCCTCTTGTGTCAGCGGGAGAGCTGAGATAGGGTTGATGGTGATAGAGGGTGATTAGAGAGGGTGAGTATGCTGGTTTGAGGGTATGTGGTGTAGTGGTAGGGTGACTCCTTGATTGGGACTAGGGTTCAAACTGACATAGGACTTGACACTGCAGTCTGTCCTTTCATGTCAGTGGGATATCAGAGATAGGTATGATAGTGATAGAGGTTGATCAGAGAGGGTGAGTATGCTGGTTTGAAAGATATGTGGTTTAGTGGTAAGGTGACTCTGTGGTGGTGTTTATGATTCAAACTAACTTATGGGGAGTTCCCAGTGTCCTTTTTTTTGGGGGGGGGGGGGTAGTTTTAGATGGGAGATATGATTGATGGTCATCAGGCTGTGACTGGAGTGTGAGTGAGTGTGCCTCGCGGTAGGATCTGTGGTATTGTCATTGGTGACTGGTGAAGTTTGGGGTTCAGACACTCCTCTATCCTTCTACAATTTCACTTAAAGAGAAACAGAGTTACAGTATAGGACCAACATATTGTCTGTTTGGAGTCAGAAGGGCATTGTAACACAGAATTTTGACCCTTCTGGCTCCAAACGGACAATATATTCTTATTACTGTTTCAGATTTAAAGTTTTTAACCTGTTTAACCACTGTAGGTATCAATTGACCTACATCCAGGTAGAGAGTGGAGAGATCCATTACTGATGTAAAAGGGCAGACCATATTTCTTGTGTGTGACAAGTTGATGTTTCAAGGGAAACTGATGACTTGTGAACTTGATGGTAAAGAAGGACAGCTCCAAAATTCATATCTTTTTCGGAGAGCCAGAAGGGCATTTACTCATATACGTTACACAGAGTTAAGGCCCTTCTGGCTCCCAGCAGGTGACATCCTCAAGAGTATGCTAATTGTATGATCGAGTAAAGGAATACATGTAGGTGGCTCACCATCTATAATCTAGTGTGGGTTGACCATTGTACACTCATCGCATCACAGGAACGATGGAAGATTACCCTGTCAGAGATTGACATACTTCTATCTCCAAATTTCTTTATCCAGGTTTTTAACTTTCAGACATATAGCTTAAATTTAAGTCTTTGATTAATCCAAGTATTCTGCAGGCATATGGTTCTCCCTCTTTGTTTAAGCCAGGCATCTTTGTTAATTACGGATGAGTAGCTCATAGGTGCCACTGTAAATAATGAAGACAATTTATAAAGCAGTAGGGTCAAATTCTGAAAATAATATGTTTTTTGCTTTATAGATATCCTTTGTTTATATATCTTTTCCCCATGATCATGTTATAACTATAATGCTAGTCTGGTCTTTGTTGCGCTTCTTAATTGCTTCTCTTTGTTTTCTGTAGGCATTTTACAATGACAATTTGTTACTCCTATTTTTTCTGATAGCAATTAAAGATCTTTGTTAATCCAGAGGGGCTAATTATTTTGTTTGTAATATTAATGCATTATTCATATCCCAATGGTCATCATTATATTTGTTGTTAGGAATATCACAACCAATTGAAAGTTTCTGTGGAATGTTTTCTTTTAGTGAGTCTGGCTGAATGTACAACACCATTTCTTGCTCTCACATTCAGCTCGATCCTCAACATTTATTCTCAGTTTCTCCCTTGATCCCGTACCTCCACCCATCTCGGATCATCTTGCTTCAATGTCAGAACGTGGTAGCTAGCGAGGGAGGATGGATTTGGGGTGTCGCAAGCGGGGGATCCCGTTTGAAATCTTGTTTATTAATTACATCCTGGATTAGCCGCAGAGCAAATCGCATCCAGAAATGCTACTTGCTCCGTAACGCCCGGCCTGTCTCTGCCGAAGATTATGCTGTCTCCTTGTGCTCAGTAGCTGTTATAAGGATTTAAAGTGCTCTCTCTCTCTCTCTCTCTCTCTCTCTCTCTCTCTCTCTCTCTCTCTCTCTCTCTCTCTCTCTCTCTCTCATGGTGAATAGTTGGGGTGACCTTTAGAAACATGAAATAGACATGCAGTGTACTTTTGAATTGAAATCCAGTGCCAAGTCTCTACCTTGTAAATATGGGGTACGTTAACAGATACATGTATGTTTATATATCATTTGCACGTGGCCATGGAAAATAGTTTATTTGGTTTAGCAAAGATTATGCAAAAAATACCTGAAAGTTAAAAAAAAAAAGATCAATGTTTACTATGGGAACATTTTATGTACAGTTTCAGTATTATATAAAACTGAAAACTGTGAAACCAGCATGTATGAAATCTGTGTGAATTTCGCAAGTGGTTTAGATTCACAAAAGTTGCTTGCCACATAATTGCTGGGATCACAATACTACAAGTGTTTGCATTTTGAAAAGTTTCTTGCTGTACAGATGTAATTCTACCAATTTTCAAAAGTTTCATGTTACTAAATTTCTGGCTTTCCAGGAAATCAGCATTCTTTTCAAACTGCAGTATGGATCAATAACCCTAGTATCATAGATATTGGAACTAGAGGGGTACACTTTGAAAGGAATTCCATACAACCTATCAATATGTATTTTTAATTCCAATCAGTATTTGAACTAGCTTTTTAACAAATAGTATTAAAGGTGATGTTGGAGGTAGAGGGACATTACTGGTGTTTTCTATGTCTGCCATATATACCGGCAGTCCGAGTTCGTAGAAGAATGTGAAGCTGGCTTGTTTTGAATGTATTTCAAACTTCAGACATGTTTACATTTAATTGTTATTCTCTGAATCCATTGGTGCCAAATGATTTCAAAATGTGAGAAATTAATGGATTAATGTGCCCTGAGATGGAGTAAGCAAGAAGATGAAAAGTTTTACTGCAGATACGTAAAAAAATGTTTGACAGGCATGGTTTGGAAGGCATCGGAGGTTAGGCTAGACATATTTGACAAGTTAATAAGCAAGACTGATTGATTATGTAGACTACTTGTAAATGTTATGTTTTGAAGTTGTCAAAATAATGTAGGTCTGGCAGAGAAGGATTTTGATATCAATATGCTGGTGCTTTAGAATTTTGAAAGTGAAATCTATGTTTCATGATGTATGTTTTTTTTCTTAGTCAAACAGAATAATTACAGTGAACAGGAGCATTATTCTGTTCCTGTTTAAATATGTTATGCAGAGAACACCAAAAGCATTTTTGACACTGGGTTTTGAATATGTTGTTATCCTAAAGGTAGTGAATAGTGTTGTGATTCTTGTAAGCAGTCCAACCCATGATATTATGGAAGTGCCTTTGCAACATTGCCTTTATTTCTGACATTCTTCTTCTTTTTGTCTCATTTCAGTGCATTCAAGTTTGACTTTGAAGCTACTCAAAAAGGGGGCATACTGACATCTAGGAATACTGACATCTAGGAATACTATGTGGTAAGTACACGTAGCCTACACAATCTACTTTTAAATTAGTACCGTACATGGTGTATTTGTGGTACTAACTTATATACTGTAGCTATCTGTAAACCATGTTATTTAGTTCTAGAAATTGACCTAAACCTACCAATTCTATTTCTGAATTATTTTTCTATACAATCCTCTGTCATTCTACCCCACTTTGAAATTCCAGTGATATTCAACCAGTAGCCATCAACGTTGTCTTCCATCATCATTCATGGTCTTTCACCAAATGTGATTTCTTTGATTGTATGAAATGTATTTTGACAACGAGTGTGCAGCAATCAAATTCCCATACTTGACAACTCAATTCCTAACTTCAGCACTGTATCTAAATACTAAAGCTATTGTAAATCCTAATAGTAATAGGAACCCTAAATCTATCCCTTCATCTTTGGCAAAATGACTGTTTTCCCTTGCAAACATGAAGATGTGATAATAGGGTCAGTGGTTCCTAATACTAAAGGAGGATCTCCTAGAAGGTGCCTATCCATATCTTTCTATTTTCTGATGCCTTCCAGACAGTTTTCAAGGTATCTCTTCAGGAACCAAATAGTCCCTGTATTAGACCCATTCAAGTGAGGGAGTTCAGTAATCAACAGGTTGATGTCCTCATTTTTTCTCTTTATTTTTCATGATCTTCATCATCTCTTGTGTTTCTGCTCTTGACGAGATATGCTCTACTTTGGAGCAACTTGTTCTAACTGAATGTACATTTTTTTTGTAATTGTCTTAATCTGGCCAATTTGAACCCAAGAACTTTACTGACCCTTTGACAGATAGTGCATATGACTTTTGTTGCATTAGCATGGCATAACTGATCAGTGCATGGCCTTTGGGTGAATCATATGAAACACCAGAGAGAATTGAGGATCCAGGAAATAGATGCCATCTTCAAGGAATCCCTGAATGACACTGTCATTGATCCTTGGTGAACTTTTCTGCAGATTTGTGATGGTGAAACTCAAAAAGTACAGTCATTTGAAATCAATTATCGTATTGACCATTCCAATACATTTCAACCGTCCCATCTTTCCTTGCCCCTTCAAGCACCAAGCACAGCACAGACGTTCTGTCTATCAGCTCCTAAGTCATTCTGTCATAATCAAACTCGCCTGGTTCTGCTGAAATGCTCATTGACAGTCCCCTCAAACAAAGCCTTAGAAATTCTGTCCTTCGATCCGTCCAAAGTCCCGTGCTCGAGATTTATTCTCCTGATTTTATCCAGATTTTGGGTGCATGAGGCTGAAAAATTCATGAATCACCCTTCCTGCTACCCCTTCCCCTTCTCTCCTTTACCCCAAATTATAAAAAAGATGCTTCATGCATCGCCTTTGAAATGGAAAAAACTTAGTTTTCACTATCAACTCTTTTTTTGTGGGGGTGGGGGGAGAGATGCAAATTGCATGCCTTGTCAGCATATTAGAAATGCAGCTATTTATGAATGAAAATGAATGAATAATCATAAAATGAAATAACCTGATTCCAGTATGACATATGTAATAGGTCTTTGCAAAGTTGCATGTTCTAAAAGTAGGAATTTCAATGTCTATAGCTCTGGACCAGGTAATGGTGAGAAGATATGAAGAACACTGTCTTTCGTTACAGAATCATTTTGTAACCTGTCCATTGGTGATTTTTTTTCAGTTCGCCCTTATTTATTTTCATTTAAAATGCAGAAGAAGCGATTGATGATATAATGATCCAAATCAGAAAAAATGGTAATGGTGCAAAACCTCCCAGTTCCTGTTACCAAATTTACTTAGAAAAGAATTTCTCCTCATTGCCATCGACCAGACAGAGGAAATCTTCCCCTTCCTCTCTTTCATTGATCCTCCTTACCCCTCCCAGTTTGGTCTCTTGTTTTCCTGTCTCCTTCACAAAGTGCAAGTTCATCTGCATAAACCGTAGCTGCGACAGGGAAGATTTGATAATGAGATTAGTGGCTGACATTGGAATACACAAAAGGGTCTTAAAGGTTTGGCAGACGACGCTGACTCTTCAAAGTTGTTACAATAATCGTAGCTGGCATATCCAAAGTTATTCATATCTGTGAAAGGTGCTAGAGATATATTATTGCCTGTTGAGAGCTAGAAGACAAATCATACATGTTTAGTTCTTTTCACAGAGTTCACATCCTTTTTGTCTCTCAACAGAATAAACAGATGTATATTTTAGATTTTTTTTTAATTTTGTAAAAATTATTTATTTATATATCACACATGCCCTCTTACATTATGAACAACTCTTTCCCATTTCTTACTTAAGATGTGCTTCTAGATTGGTAATTTGAACAAATAAATCATTAACAAAAAGTTTTGTCCTACATATTGCTCTAGTTTTTGCCTCTGACGTAGCGCCACATTCACCTTAGTAATGTAACTTGACTTTTTGATCTATCGTCCCAATTTATGAGTAAATTTGTGATTTACATCAATAAATCAACGTATCTACCTATTCTACTTTGCTATTGTTGCACCTCAACATTGCATAACCGAAACTTAAAACACATCGCCAAATTGCTCATACCCCCCCCCGACCAATGGCGCCCTCCGTGACCCTTGCGTCCGAGCGCCGCCAACGTAACCTCTTCCTCTTATCTCTTCGCATCCGAACGGATAAGTTACACTAAAAATCGCTCCCAAAAGTTGAAGAGTTTTTCCTCTTTAGTCACTTTTTGGTTCGCATTTTCGCCTTTTATAATATTCTCTACGATTTCCTGTTCGTTAGAGAGTAGTTTCACTCCGTGAATTTATTTATTTATCAGTATTCTAGAACATTTTCTTGCCGACTACTGTTACGTTTCCGCTTTCGCGTTTGCCTGTCCTCACTCCTCCGAGGCCTCGGGTGCGTGCGGGGGTAGTCGGTGGGGTGTTTTAGTCACTGGTAGTTTATTTAATTCTTTAATTCTTGTTGATAATTGCTCGTACCCTTTGTTTAATTTTCTTTCCCGCAGGTTATAATATGTCTCGCAGTTCTTATTTTCTCTTAGCAGGTTTCACGAAGAAGAAATCAAGTTCTGTCGCGAGAAAGAAGACGAAGGATTCTAGTAATACGTCTTCGTTAGTTACGCCCCTCGGGAGCGGTGGTGACACCGCAAATCCCAAGGATGCGAACGTCAGTGGACGTTTATGCGGGCAAGGGAAGCCCAGGAGAATGGTTGAGAAGGCGATATTATCTCCCCTCAATACGGTTCCCGGAAACCCAGAGGTTCTTACCCTGGGTGGAACGGGCCTTAGTTCTGCACCGCCAACAATTGTTCCGTCGGTTCTTTTGTTTGGTCGGTGCACAAATCCATTGACGGATACGAAGACGAAGGATTCTAGTAATAAGTCTTCGTTAGTTACGCCCCTCGGGAGCGGTGGTGACACCGCAAATCCCAAGGATGCGAACGTCAGTGGACGTTTATGCGGGCAAGGGAAGCCCAGGAGAATGGTTGAGAAGGCGATATTATCTCCCCTCAATACGGTTCCCGGAAACCCAGAGGTTCTTCCCCTGGGTGGAACGGGCCTTAGTTCTGCACCGCCAACAATTGTTCCGTCGGTTCTTTTGTTTGGTCGGTGCACAAATCCATCGACGGATATTCGGGTTGCTTCCGTGGATCCGGACTTGAACCGGTCACCGTTCGGTTCTTCTGTCCCTTTGTCGGATTTGCCGGTTCCGGATTTCGGTCCGGATACCCGTGCATCCGAGTCGGATCCTGGGGCTTCAACTAACTGCGCCTCTCCGTCGGTGCGTGTTCCGTTTTCCCGATTCGGTTTGCGGGGAGCTCCTACCGTCGGGCTTTTATCGGATAACCGTCCCGTTTCTTCGGCCTTTTCCGTTACCGCTACGTCTCGTAAGAGGCGGGGTTCCCGGGACGCTGTGGCCGGTTCTTCCTCGGATTTTGTTTATCCTTCGAAGAATCCGCGCTCTGATTTTATGGCACCGTTTGCGGCTCCTCGGGGTCCGCCTTTGGTGGCTACTCTCCCTCCGTCGGTGCCTCCACCCCCGCCGGAATTTTCGGATTGGATGCGGGCTTTTGCTGACGCTTTTCGATCTTCGGTGCCCGAGTCGGCTCCTCCGGTTCGTCCTACTTCACTTTCGGATCCGATCGCGGTTGATTTATTTTCGGAGTTTTCCGAAGATGCATCGATCTCGCCTGAGCAGTCGCCGGTGCGGGTTTCGAGTTGTCGTATTCAGCCGGGGTCCTCTCTTTTTTGCTTCTCCGCCTCACGCTTCGTTGGGCGCTCCGAGAGGCGGGGATCGTCCCTGTTTATCTGGTCAAGATAGGGGGGGCTCGGTTGATCGTTGGGACACTGGTTCCATCGCTCAGTCGTCTGGTTTAGTTGCGGGGGATGATGCGTCTACTTCCGTTTGTGGCTCTGGCGGCGGATTCGTTAGCCTTGTTTCACAAATATGTGCCCGATTCGTGTGTCGTTCCGGAGTTATCGGCGGGGCTTCCTGTCTTCTAAATCGGACTCTTCAGCGTTTCAGGGACTGTTTCTTCCTGATCTACACAAAGAAGAATTTGTGAATGCCGCAGAAGACTTGTCGTCATCGACGGGATTTCTTAAGCGGCAGGTGGACAAGTACGCTTTCGTTCCTCAGGATGCGGATTTGTATTTGTGTCCTAAACGGGTTTCTCCCAAACTTGTGGCGGTGGCCAGTCGTTTGGGGAAGAAGTTTGGGACTCGTGGTCCTTTTGATAAAAGTGACAATTTGTTGTTTGATCTTTTCTCACGGCTTGCGGTGACTTCGCATTCCATCGGGAAGTATCGTCGGGAGGCTGTGCTCACTTATTTGGGCATTCGACCGCATCAAATTCCAGGACTGCTTCCGCAGATTCCAGTGGCCAGCCCCCACCTTTGTGGAGATAGTTTCACTACTCTACTGCAAGCCGAGATTGATGGTGAGAAGCAGGCTCGAGACCTGTCCGTTGCTTTTCGTGATGTCCAAGAACCGGTTCCTTCCTCCAGACCTCGTAAGAAAAGTTTGAAGATTTCGGGTTCTTTTCGTAAGAACGTCGGCCAGTCTAAGGGCCGCCCTCAGGACTGGTACCCGGCCGAGGAGGAATACCAGGATCGTGGTCGTCCTTCGTCTCGAGGTTCTTCTTACCGTGATTCTTCTATCTTCCCGGACTCCCTTTCGTGGTGGTGGGAAGTCATTCTCTAGATGATGGCTTCCCCCGAGTGCTTGGGTCTTAGGTCGGCGGGCGGCTCCGGAGATTTCTCCCGGCGTGGGAGAAGATCACCAGCGACGCATTTGTTCTGTCGGTGGTACGGGAAGGGTTCTTCATAGATTTTGTGGAACCTCTTCCGAATGGCGTCCTCCGGAGCCGCCCTCCGATCATGTCCCCTCTTTTTCAGAGTCACATTTCCTCCGAATTCGTGTCTCTGTTAGAGAAGGGGGCAATAGAGGAAGTAGACGATCACCCGTGTCTTTGTTTGTCGCCGGTGTTCGTAATTCCCAAGTGCTCGGGTTCTTTAAGAATGATTCTCAACATGAAGCGGTTTAACCTTCTTTTGGGAAAGGTTCATTTCCGAATGGATCATCTGGCAACCATCCTTTCTTCATTGAATCCCGCAGACGTCGCGGTTTCTTTGGATCTTCGCGACGCTTATTTTCATGTGCCGATACATCCGCGGTCGCGGGATCTTGTGGGGTTTTGCTTTCCTGGGCAAATTCTACCGTTACAGAGCGCTCCTGTTCGGTTTGCGCCCTGCTCCTCGGATTTTCACGAGAGTCGTGGCGTCAGTCATGCTGTTGGATCATATGCAGATTCTGATCAGCACGACTCAAGATCTCGGATTTCTCATAATTTGGGAGAAATCAGAATTCGTTCCGTCTCGCACGCCGTCTTACCTAGGTGCTCAGCTGGACATTCGTCATCAGCTGGCTCGTCCCAGGCTCGACAGGGTCGAGACGATAGTCAGGACTGCTCGGTCTCTGAGATGTGCATGTCGGGTGAAAGCCGAGTGTTGGCTTCAGTGGCTAGGGTTTCTCTCCAGTCTAGTCGACATGCTTCCAGATTGTCGACTATTTGATGAGTCCCTTCCAGCTCTTTCTGTTGGAGTTTTATCAGCCGAGCGTGAGTTCTCTTTTGTCGTGGATCCCCCTATTGTCCAGAATCAAGGGTCTTCTAGGTCCTTGGCTTCGTCGTTCCTTCTTCCTTCAGGGCAAACGCTTCCGAGTTCCTCTCCCTTCTGTGACCGTCACCAGGGACGCGTCGCTGTTGGTTTGGGGAGGTCTTTGCCAGGGGTCAATGATTTCAGGAGACTGGAGTCATCTGGACTTTCTGCCCCACATCAATGTGTTGGAACTCATGGGAGTGTTTGCTTCGCTTCGTCACTTCCGTGCTCGTCTGGTGGGTCGTTCGGTTCTGTTTCTTACGGACAACGTATCGGTGATGGCGTACATCAACAGACAGGGAGGCACTCATTCTGTGGCTCTGAACGAGTTGGCCTCTCAACTCTGGGCGTGGTGCAAGGGGGCGAGGGTGTTCCCGATTGCATCACATATCCCGGGCGAAGAGAATATCTTAGCGGACTTTCTCTCCAGAGACAAGTGCCTTCCCTCAGAGTGGACTCTGCCTTCGACTGTCTTCAGGCAACTGGGGAGAGTGTTCGGTGTTCTCGACATCGATCTCTTCGCAACTTCGCTCAACCATCGTTTTCCTCGATGTTCTCGAGAGTCCGGGAACCAGGAGCTTTTGCTCTGGACGCTTTTGCGATCCCGTGGAGGGATGGAGGGCTTACGCCTTTCCCCCGTTCGCGTTGTTTTCCCATGTGCTCTGGAAGATCAGGGAAGATCAAGCGGTGATGATTCTCATAGCTCCTTGGTGGCCGGCGAGGTCGTGGTTTCAGGACCTCCTGACCCTCCTGGTGGGGGCTCCGTGGTCGTTGCCGTGTCATCCGGATCTGGTGTCGCAACCTCTGTCTGGTATTCTACACCAGCGGCCGGAAATCCTCCGTCTGACCGCTTGGCGGTTATCGGGAAGAGGGCTCGTTCGTCAGGTTTCTCCGAACGTGCTGCACAATTTCTAGTCCAGAGTAGACGAGAGTCGGCCAGGACGGTTTACAACTCCTGGTTGGATGCTTTTCACACTTGGTGTGAGGAGGTGGGCGTCGCCCCTAGAGAGGCGTCTTTGCCTTCTATTGCTGACTTTCTGATCTCTTTGTATGACAAGGGGAGGGCTCTGTCAACGATTTGTGGCTATCGGTCTGCTATCTTCGGTTTCTTCTGCTCCTCGGCTAGCGGCTCTTTTGAAGTCTTTCTTCCTTAAGAGACCCTTCTTCAGACCTCTGACGCCAGTGTGGAGTTTACCCAAGGTTTTGGCACTCCCTTCGAACCGCTGTGTTCTGCGACGCTTCTGCTTACTACGGTCAAGACGGTTTTTCTCATGGTGATCACTTCTGGTCAGCGTAGGAGCTCACTTCATACCCTTTCAGCTGCCCCTGGGCATATCCGCTGGGAAGGACGTGGGGTTCGTTTGATTCCCAAGGCTTCTTTTATTGCTTAGAATCAGTCTGACACGTCGGGTTCAGTGGAAGTGGTGCTTCATCCCTTGTCGGATTTTTCTTCGGTCTTCGGGGACGGACTGTGGTGTCCCGTTCGCGCCCTCAAATGGTATCTTTACAAGACGAAGCCTTTTCGCAAGTCGGATCAGCTCTTTCTGGTTTCTCGAGAGCCACTTTCGGCGGCATCTCGGGATACGATCTCCAGGTGGTTAGTCTTGGCTATCAAGGCTGCGGGCCCTGAGGCCTTGACGCCTGGCAGGACTCCTCGTGCCCATGATACTCACAGTGTCAGTACGTCTTGGGCTCTTTTCATCGGAGTTTCAGTTCAAGATATCTGTAAAGCAGCTTTTTGGAAGTCTCCAAGTTCTTTTACTGCTTTTTACCTCAAAGATGTGCCCGCGGGCGAACGAGCCTTTGTGGTCGCTTCTCTGAAGGCGGCTTCGTCGTCTATTTCTCATTAACTTGATGAGTTTGCTTGGTTTTTACCACCCGGCATTAATCTGTGCTGGTCTTTAGCAAAGTAGAATAGGTAGATACGTTGATTTATTGATGTAAATCATGAAAATCAGTATTGATTTTATTATTTACGATATAAATCTACGTATCTACCTATTTTCCCTCCCTCCATCCCCAGCGCCTTTACCAAGGTGTGTCCTAGGGAACTCGTGATAAGAGGAAGAGGTTACGTTGGCGGCGCTCGGACGCAAGGGTCACGGAGGGCGCCATTGGTCGGGGGGGTATGAGCAATTTGGCGATGTGTTTTAAGTTTCGGTTATGCAATGTTGAGGTGCAACAATAGCAAAGTAGAATAGGTAGATACGTAGATTTATATCGTAAATAATAAAATCAATACTGATTTTCATGATTTATCAAGAGAAAACCAGTCACAATTTGTAACTTCAACTCAAGGATACTTTCAATTGGACTAAACCAAAGATGGGATGCACTTAGTCAGTCATATAGATTATTTGATAGATGATTCACTAATGCATCAGGTTTAAACGTTTCTCTACGAGATTCAATTCATTACCCAACATAGCAACATTTTCTTGTTTTCAAGGTGTTTAATCCATCCATAGATATGCTATGCAGACTCATCACTCTTCGTTAAATTTGATAGGTTGTCATCCGAGTTACCAGGAAGCAACATCCATCAAATTGAGGACATTAGATGACTAGTCTAAAGCCATAGGAAACAAGTATCCATATACTTCATTGAACTTCGCCGCGTGCTTTCTGTCTGTGTTAACGGTCGACTGTTTACGATACAAAATGCCTCTTTTTCAGCGTTTCATGTATGTGTTATTAAACACGTTTATTTTTACCACCAACAAAAAATCGCTGGAACGCAACAGTGTTTTAAACTAAACGTCTTTGAAAACCATGATTTCAGGGTGAAAAAGTGTTGATTGAACGCACCCATTGTTTAATGCCCCCATGCCAATCAGCAGACAATATCCAAGGGAGGTTGAATTGATCCATGACGTCATTCATGGACAATCCCATAGCATTTGAGGATGGGAATCTGATGTTCTCTTCCTGCCTAGACATTGTTGATGTATCTCCCATTTCCTCAATCTTTATGACCTTAATTATTATTATTATGAGAGAGAGAGAGAGAGAGAGAGGGAGAGAGGGGGGGGGGGAGATAGAAACAATGACAAACTTGTGAATACATGAAAAGTCAAGTCATTATTATGAGAGAGAGGAAGAAAGAGAGAGAGAGAGAGAGAGAGAGAGAGAGAGAGGGGGGGGGAAAAAAGGGGGGGGGGGGAGGAAAAATGGAAACAATGACAAACTTGTGAATACATGAAAAGTCAAGTCACTGCAGGAAATCATCTTCAAAATTGGGCCAGGGTTTCATGCCTAGAATTATTTCATACAAGAAGTATTAATAACCCTGTACCTGAGTCCTGAGCCTGTGGTATATCTATTTTCTGAGTCTATTACTGTTTGGAATTTCATATCTTTCTTTAAATATCTCAGCCTCAGTTAATTTCACCCTCTGGAATTCTGGATCATCAAGCTTTTAAGGAAATGACCTTATGTCAGCTATAGAAAATTAATTTGCCAGATTCCTTTTATTATTGATATGAAATCTCTAAAAATGTATCAACTGAATCACTGTTTCCAATGAGGCAATATGACATTAACATTCTGTTCATGGATTGGAATTGTTTTAATCTATCATAAAAAACAACTGTTCCTCCAAAATTTGTAATGTCATTACCGGTATGAATGAAAAAAGAAAGTTCTCCCTCTCCTATTCTTGAAGGGCTAGAAAGGAAACAAAAGTTCATGTTTTGTAGGTTACCTTTGTGTTATATGCATTTAACTGTCAAGTTTAACAGCGAATGTGGCTGTAACTTATACATGTATGTCTCAGACTTCTCCCAGTTGACTTTGAGGATATCATGAATGTTAATCGGAGTAGGCTTGCCTTGGGCGTTCAGTGTGTTAATCATGCCTAGACATCTACTACTTCTTCATGCATTTTAGTTTTAAACGAACCATTACAGCGTTAACCGAGTCCTGGGAGCACCAGATTGGCAACATGCCTTCATTCTTGGATGTTTAGGGCAATTTTATGACCCGGGAGACCTTTCTAAGGAGCTGAAAAAATGTGTGAATATTTTCGAGAAAATGTCTGTAAGAATGCTCTCTAAAGATGAATAGCTGAACATGATATTCTACCGATTCCAAAGCTAGTGGTTCTCCTTTCATGTTTAGGGGAATTATTTGAAGTGGGAGGCCTGTTGAAGAATCAGGAAAATCTATTTTGGGTAAAAGACTGGAAGAATTCTCCCAAAAGATGAAGAGCTTAACATGATATTCTACCAATCCCAAAGCTAGTAATTTTTTGCTTTGATGTTTAGGGCAATTTGATGTCCCGGGAGACCTTTCAGAGAAGAAGAAAAATCTCCAAATATATCAGGAAAAAGTCTTGAAGAACGCTCCTAAAAGATGAAGAGCTGAATATGATATTCTACCCATTCCAAAGCTAGTGCTTATTACAGTTTGCACATTTCTGAAATACTGAGCAAATTTGTAAGAGAGAGAGGGAGGGAGGGAGAGAGGGAGGGAGGGAGGGAGGGAGGGAGGGAGGGAGGGAGGGAGGGAGGGAGGGAGGGAGGGAGGGAGGGAGGGAGGGAGGGAGGGAGGGAGGGAGGGAGAAAGAGAGAGAGAGAGAGAGGACGAGAAGGAGGTGGAGAGAAAGAAGAAGACAGGCAGACAAATGAGTCAAAAACATGAGACATGTTGAGCGAAAGAAATTCTATTGCCATTGAACATATGGTATCAACCACAAAAGCTTTTTTGGTATCGGTTACATAAATATACATTTACCTTGGAATGGTTTACCTGGGAATATACTTTTTTTTTTTCCTTCTTGTTTTGCTGACTTGCAGTAGCATGAATATGCAGGAAATGGTGTCATGGTTTATAAATAGGAATAACCCAAACAAATTATAATGTGGAAATCCATCAAGGTACTTATTTTCAGGACTCCTAAGTAGTTTAGTATACCGGTAATGTACACATGAATCCATCTATTAAAAACAAATATAAAATTACTCTTGACTTCAAGTTCATACTTGAAAAGTCAGGAAAGTTCTGAACCGATCAAAACAATGTGCTTTAAAAAATATCCTGCCCCAGTGTAATCATTCTCCCTTTTTCGTTTTGGTCACGATAACTTTCTTATAGACTTTGTTTTCTTACTTTTTTCCATTGTTTTGGAAACAAGCAGGTACTTGATAAAAGAGGAAATGATCTGGGATATAAAATGTGAAGCATCAAATGTTATTTTGGTCAGTAGACAAAGAAGTTTGAATAGATTCAAGGTATAGGCCTTCCCATTCCACGTATACACAGTATTTTTCAGAAGCCCTTTGCCCAGTGGATGAATATCTTTCTTTCATTTGACATTTGTCGGAGGTAGAGGTTTGAGAAGAACTTGCTCTCCTGATTTTGGTAAGAAAAATGAAGTTTTGTGGTTTCTGTGATATGAATTATATTTTGTGTGCTGTATTTTGCTATTGCAGGGTGTTCGTATTTTTCATTGAATTCATTAATTTTCAAAGGAAATAGCTATTTTTTAACTACCATGTACTTCATAAGCGATTTCAGAACTTTCTTTGTTTACAGATGAAATATTTGAGGTAAGTGGCTTTAAATTCAATTTCAGGTGGTGTTAACTTCAATCTTTTTATAAATCAGTTAGTTTTCTTCTAGAATTATCATTTCATTTATAAAACAGAACTAAACTGAGTTTTGTTTACCGTGTATTATTGTTTTACATCTCATGAAGATGTATTCGCCAGAAGAATGAAGGCTTTATCTTTCACTGAAAACTTATTAATTTGCTTCAAGATCAATTTTGGCAGATTCTTGATTTGAATGATTAATTCTCGATTATTAGTGCAGAAGGTTGGGTTCTTGCATTCTAATTGAATAATGACAGCAACACTGAAATTTGGCAAGGAAATCCTTTTAGTTTCACATTTTAAAAGTGATTATTGAAGGCTGAAGGCTTGAACATGGCTAGCTGTAAAAACTGCAATAAAAATCACAATCGAGGACTGGAGACACTTCTGAATTTTCTCTTAAATGCTTAAATATGGAACTGTTACAATGGCAATTTAATTATGTTTAATTATGCTTAGCTTATAAACTGTTGGATAAAGCATAAATTTGATTTAGTTGTTGGAACTAGTTTGTAATGTTAATTATACCAATTACAATTGGATACTATCATTCTTGATGTTGTAAATAGAGCATTCCTAATGACCGTTAATTTTTGTAAGTGGAAATAGTGATGACAACCTGCGGGTCAATAGAATAATCAACCATTCCGATTTCAAGGAAATGACTTCTAATTAGATAATCACCAACTGTTTTCTTTGACACTTCTTTAATTTATACCTGTAGTCATATAAATGTATACAATTAAGTGCAAGCCAATGGTTCTGTATCTCTCTGCAAAAAAAGAGGAGGGGGGGGGACAAGTTGCCAACACTATCTCCCAATGTGAAACACAATTTATGGCTCATAAAATAGAAATTATGGAATGAAATAGACAAGTGGGGTATAGAAAGGGTAGTTATTAGATGCGTAGAAGGCCAATAGGGTGATTAATAGTCATGTATGAATTGATATTTTTTTTAATGGCCTTATGCAAGGAGAGAGAAAATGTAGGATCTTGGAGCTCTGTTGGATTTAGTATATGTTTACAAACACATCATTCAAACTGTGAAAGTAATAATCTCCATTGTAACATGAAGGGTACATTCTTGGACGAAACAACTCAATCGAGGTTAGGGTGTGTTCTTTAGACACTGCAGAATGGAACGAGAGAAAGTGACACAGGGACAGAGAAAGAGAGAGGGAGAGGGAGAGGGAAAGATAGAGAGAGATAAGGGGAGAGATATGTCTCGAAAAACTTGTAATGAAGGTTAACTTCCTGAGCTGAAAGCTGAGAGCTTCACGTCAGTGCCCTTGCCTCTCTCTCTCTCTCTCTCTCTCCATACGCAGTGCTAGTGTTGCATGACATGACGTAAGCTTGCCCCCCTCCTCTGTCTCCCTCGCTAACGCAATTTACAGAGCTCCGTTGGCTGGCGTGCGTGGGGCAACTATTATCCAACTCTTGGCACTGAGTCAGTTGGATCTGCGACTCACTCGTGTAGGTCGATAAGTAATCTTAATCCGTTAGAAAGTTTGTTGAATTGGACGTGGATCTTAACGGTCGTGGCGAGGCCTGAGCGTCTGCGAGGAACAATGGCCGACGATGGTTAGATTGGAATGGACTATGGATTGATTTTATGATATTTTATGAATGGATCTTCAAGTGGATACTGGTTAGAAAAGGATTAATAGAAACAGTTATGGCGGGAAAAGAAGGTAAGCTGCTCAAAATGTTTTTTTGTTGTTGAAACTTCTTGCCTGCCTGCCATGAGAGGGAGAGAAATTACAAGAGATCATTTTTCTTGAAAAAAAGTTTTTGATAACTGTATATGATATTCCTAGTATTAGTAAGCATTAAAAAACTTTTTAAGATGTGAACCTTTTACAGAATTGAACTTTCAGTTTTTGAAATTTGTATAGCAAAATTGACTTGTACTTGCTTGACAAGGACATTATTATCTTCTGATTTTTTGGCAGAGTTAATAGCAATTTTAGATTGTCCATTTTGCCATTCTGTGCATTACAACATTTTTTGTTTCATGTAAGTTTACCTTAGGAAAAGAAAAGGGATAATCTTTTGAATGCTGTTTAGACTGAAAATGCTGTGTCAACTTTTCAAATTTCATGTAACAGCCAACTTAAGAGATGACTGGTTCATATATTTACTTATTTCACATTATATCTTTTATTCAAATGAAAACCTGTTCATAGATAGAAAGACATCAACTAGGGACCTTTAGGAAGATTTAGTGATGCAGAAATCACAGAATAAGAACCTTTATATTTGTATGGTCAAAAGCCGTTAAACATAATAACATCCAGTTCTAGCCAGTTGTCACAGGCTCCACTTCACAATTATCTCATCACTATTTAATTAGCCTCTGTTTTGGGTTTTCATAGCAATAATCATGAAGTCCACTCTGCGAATAGTGTCACTTGGTAATAGATTACGCAGATAAAGGGCTCATAAAAGTCTACTCATATCGATCTCTGTCAATATTTATTGAAGTGATTTGAGGATTGTCCTAGTAACATTTACATTTGCTATGATGTAATCAAGGGAGATAGAGAGAGACAGAGAGAAAGAGAGAGAGAGAGAGATGCTCTAGTTATCTCTCCATTGATGTCATGTTTGAACATGGGGATATGATAAGGGTTTTAATGTGACAACTGGATGGAACTGGACATGATAATCATACAATGACCAGCTTTTGAGCATTCAAAAAGTATGAAGGCTCTTGTTTAGTGATTTCTTGTACACTACAATCTTCCTGAACAAAACCAAGTTGGTACTTTTTGTATTACTGAACAGGTTTTCATCCTCAAAACATGTACAAAATATAAGTAAACAGCAGTCAAAAGACAGTCTTTTTGTTTTCCTGAGGTAAATTTGCACAAGACATAAAAATGTGAATACCGGTAATGAGAAGTTTCTGTTTCATCTTGAAATTAAAAATAGGTTATGTATGATGAATTTATCATGGAGGAACACTTTATCAAGATAAACAATGAAAAAGGAGAACTCTTATTGAAAACTTTTCTCATGAAATGTCATTTTTTCGAATGTAGGCCTACATGTAAGTTAGAGCAAAAGAGACCTGTGTATTTCAAAATACAAAATTAAATTTGCTCAGGTCAAAGGTCACATTTTATAGCTAGTCCATTGGAAAAGTATATAAAGAACTTTATGAGCAATATCAAACTCAATATTTGATCACAGCAATGAACTTTTAGGACATTAAAACCGGTCAAAGTCTGAGGTATATTCTGGTGACCATCTTACCATTATGTGATATAATTAGCTTCATATTAGCTTAAAATCTTGATGATTTTTCTGAATTACCCCATATTATAGCTTAGTGATAGGACTAGATAGTATAGATCCAGTATTTGAGACAGGAAAAAGTCAATAGTTGAACCTTTACCACTGAAACCACCAATACATAGTTGAATTTGCAATCTAGTGTTGCTGTGGTTATGCTATCTTCCGTTGAAATAAGGTCATGTTATATTGCCTAGTCTATTTACAATGACAGTCTCTTGTGTAAAGAATATGGTAGTTCTTCCACTGCCAAGAGTTAAAACAATATGGGATTTTTAGTTCCAATTATCTACATGAAATACTTGTGCTATTTGTGCTTCAAACAAGATGGCTGGTACTGGTAATTGATATTGATAAAAGAGAAGTTTATTTTTGTATTTTGTTATACATGCTGTCTACATCCGTTCCATTGGCAAACATAAAAATTCACATTAAAAATTGTTTTGATTTTATATAATTTATTCATATTTAGGGAGAAATATTTTTATCACTTTTTACATTGGTTATCTTTGTTGTTCATATGATGTGAAAACTCAGGTATTCTGTGTAATTTTAGATGTTGATTAGAACCATAGGGAGAGAAAGAGAGAGAGAGGGGGGGGGGGGGAGTGAGAGAGGGAGAGTGAGAGAGAGGGAGAGGGGAAATTTGTATGTCAAGGTCAAGTGCAGAATTGTACAGGTCAAGTTGTAATTTCTCACAGGGCCTATGAACAAATTAAACTATTAAATTCTGATGGGAATGAAATCACCTATCCGGCTTCTAATCCAAGAGATTAAGCCTGATCCACATGGTATCCCTCCTTTATCCACCTTTCTTCGCCGCTGAACACCTTTTTAATTCAAAGGTATCTATTGGTCATAATAGGTTCAGAATTCAGACCTTATTTTAATTTGCAAGTCCTGATCTTTGACACAAGGTCTTAACAGGTACATGTACTTGCCTTGCAAACTGGGATGTTCAACTTGTTCTCGATTGACATGTCTTGTTTTTAAGGGGGAAATGTCCTCGATTTGTGACTTTCAAACTCCAAGTACTACTAAGTAAGGATTGATGCAGGAAAAAAAGGGGTAAATGAAGAGAGAGAGGGGGAAGGGAGAGAGAGAAAGAGAAAGGGGAGAGTGAGAGAGAGAGAGAGAGAGAGAGACAGAGAGAGAGAGAGAGAGATATATAGTATAAGATAGAGAGAGAGGGGGGGGGGAAGGAGTCATTCAGACAGAAAGAACAATAGACAGTTGAAGAGTCGGCAATAAAAGAAGGAGCTTTTTTTACAATCTATAAGAACTTAAGCTATGATAAGGAACAGCCCATCCTTTCTGTTTTCCAGCTGTTTAATATAAAGAAATATAAGAGGAAATTACTGTAACTAATATCACTACTCTACTCTCTGTGTCATATCTGTTACCCTACCTACACTAAGAGTGCCAGCCGAGCAGTCTTGTGCAGATACGACTCGAACTCATCAAGATCTTAAATATAGCTACTTCCAAGTGAAGACCTGACGCAAAGAGAGTTCCGCCTGCTTTGGTACCCACCAATCCCAGAATTCCATCCATCAGCCATTGCAGGTCTGTGGGGAGCAGTTGCCGACCAATTAAAACCCCATTGCTGTCATTACCCCCAGCAGTACCAAGAGAATGTTTCCAGCAGTTTTTGCAATAAATGATTTGTGATTTTAAGCGATTTCAGTTCCATCTCTCCTCGCATCGCCATACAGTTGTGGGAGTGAGGAAGGAGAGGATTGGAATCCTATTGCTAAGCCTCTGTTGCCATGGCCCAAATGACTCTTCCTTTTCTTGATTTTGATCTAGCTTGGATGGATCCCCAAAGAGGATGCCTTTGTATCTGTCTATGTAGTCATCTGATGAAGCATTTGTCATGTATGCGGATGCTAGCTTTGTTCTCTTAGTTACGCACCAAAATAGCAAAATATTTGTTATTCTTAACCATTGATTCACCAAGTGACAAGTCAAAGATTTAAGCTTGAATTTGTGATCTTCAGATTTGTCACCAGATTAATAGTGTTCATCCTTTAAAATCCAGCAATTTTTCTAAATAGCTATAATGATTTTTGTTTCCCTAAAGTTTTTACTGTCATATTAGAAAGCATTTATTTATTCCTTATCTTCCTGTGTGAGTTTGATGTAAGGCAGTATTAACATTCTCAGTGCTGTTGATACGATTTCAACTTGTGTCTCAGGTTTGTCTGCATTTCACCCTGCATAAGTAAAACAATTCAAGAAGTTTTTCATCAGATTAGAACAAAAATATGTGTCTCCTAGTAGTCTTCTTACAGTTTATATAACTTGTGTGAAGATGAACAGAGATCACCCATGTAACGCTATTTTTGGCTTTCAGCAGATACTTTTAGTGCATCTATAAAGACATTCCTTTAATTGTATATCATAAATCTGAAACAATTGGCAATATATTTGTATTAATATATGCCCCCCCCCCCCAAAAAAAAAAAGAACAAAAAAAAAGTTGTCTATAGTATAGAGGAAATGAGGATGCTTATCTGATGTAAGACGTATCGGTTGACTGTCACATCCGCATCCCTCTATAATTTTTTCTAATATTTTTGAAGTGCGAATTACTCACCAATAGTCATAGATTTCTTTGAGAGATTTGGCAAAGTTTGTCCTTTCAATCATTTAACCTTAATTGAAACATTTTCTACCCATCCCAAGTATGAACATAATTATCAGCAAGGTTTTTATGATTGTTTCCGGTACAAGTATTTCAGGCTTCAGTCATGCACTTCACAGTTGTTAGCTGTGAGTTGTGAGTTGTGGAGTTGGCTGTCAGTTTAACCTTCCCATTTTATGGCAGGTTAATGGAATATTTAGGCAAAATGCATTTGCTATGGCAAATTATGTGTACATTAATTGTTGTGCTGTATTTAATCTCAATCATAAATACTATTTTGTTTTGAGACTGTGTTTGTGTTAAGCTTTCGGTATGACAAGATATTTTTGATACTGTCACTTGAGAATTCTCATTCATATCAGAAATGTTCAAATACTGAAGAAAGTTTAAGAAAGTTTTTAGAGTTAAGCATTTTTATGGCTCATCGTGAAATGTAAAGAGTGGAAAGAGTCTGAATTAAAGAATAAGGAAAAGAAAGGAGCTCAATGTGAGATGTGGGAGAGAAAATGGAAATATATGGGGAGAAAAAAAAAGAGAAAGGGAGAGAAGGAGAGACAGAGAGAGAGAGAGAGAAAAAAAATTAGCATCAAATCTTTCATTTTTGCTTTGGGAGTGGTCATTATCATGATTTTCCTATTTGTTCAGCATTTTCAGTATGTTTATTTATGATGGGTGCTTACTCTCAAGTCAAGAACTAATGCAAATATGATTTTAGTGCAAGTGTTCTTCAAAACCACCCACACCTCTCAGTTGACATTTTGTTTGTTGAACTTAACTTTATAATTTCCTTTTGATTTTTAATTCTTTCTTAGATGAATATCTAGGATGATTGATGAATGCTTGTTATGATAATTATTGACTAAAATAAATGTAGGGTTGTTTATAAATTGTACACATTTGGTATGTGTAGAACAGAACAAGAAATAGAGTATAGAATTTGAATAATTGAGAATTCATGCCACATACTGAAAGAGATGATTTTGAGAACTGTTTTCATTTTAAATGCAAATTATGCTTGTCCATCTATCACCCTATTATTCATATCCACATTTTCATTTGGCATTTATGTTTAAGAAAAATACTGGCATTAAATATATACCCTTCATTCAGACTACCAAAATGCATGTTTAGTATAGAAATTGCCTATAGTCTGAACATCTATTAGCCTAATACCACCAGCAAACATGTACCCAAAGAGAGATGATGGTCAAATAGGATTTGTGGGAGTGTTTAGATGTCATCTTTTAATCTTGTTTCACACTTAACTAGTTTTATTTTGGGATTAAATGGAATTTTGTTTAGGTATCCATCCTCTTTCTGGTCTTTTATATGGCTAAAGGGTTTGGTCACCGGGTGATAGGTTTGTGCGTAAGATATGTAGGTGTGTATTTGCTTTGAACTTGAGGTTTCTGGTGGTTTCTTGAACTTTATAGAGAAGTTTTGGGTCAGTATCCTAGCTTCTGCTACTTACTCATTCTCTCTCTTTTACTTTATCTCTCTCCTTCTCTCTCTCTCTTTCTTTTCCTCTCTCTCTCTCTCTCTCTCTCTCTTTCTATCTCTGTTTTTCTTTCTTTATCACTCTGTCTCTCTTGATACCTCTCTTCATTTCTTACTTTTGTTTTTTCCCTCTTTTTCCTCATTCCCTCTCTCTCTCTGTCTCTCCATCTGTGTGTGTGTGTGTCTCTCTCTCTCTCTTTACCCTCTCCTTCTTGCTCTCTCCCCTCTCTCTCTCTCTCTCTCTCTCTCTCTCTCTCTCTTATATCTCTCTCTTTCTCTTATATCTCTCTCTTTCTCTCTCTCTCTCTCTCTCTCTCTCCATCTCTCTCTCTCCATCTCTCTCTGTCTGTGTCTCTATCTCTATATTTCTGTCTAACTCCTCTGTTCATTCACAAATTAGTGGTATCACAAAAGAAGATAACAAAAGAATGTATATTAATTTATTAGTCAATAAATTCATTAATTGATTAATCAAGGAATTATGTATACCTTAGTGAATATAGTTACAAGGGATAGAATTTTGTTCATTTCAATGTAGCTATTTTAAAACTTATCATCTACCCATTGCTCTCCTAATTAAAACACAAGCTCTTTATATTGGCTTCTATTGTTTACTTGTTATTTTCATCACCTTGGTACAACATTCCTACGAAGGAAGCATGGGATGAACGACAGTAAAACACACCTGTGATATACACATTATGGGTGGATCTATTTGTAGATCATAAACAAAGACCCAATAATGTTTGATGGGTTTCGTAGTTTTATCCTTATGTCAAGGATATATCCAGTTATTACTCTAGTAACCATATGTTCATTTTACATTCTGCCACTAATTGCATTCTGAACCTTTTCTTATTTAGTTTGGAAGCATTGTGTAGCTATAGCCTTTCAATCTAATATACATTTAAATTCGAATTAAGATCAGGTAATATACATTTAAGATTAAGTATTTACAAGAGCAAGTTTTATTATCAGTCTCTAAAGCATAGATCTCAATATGACATTGAGATTTATATAGATGATGCATGGTAATTGTGACTGTTCTTATAGAAATGGAATGAAAAGCTTTCTTTTTCATTGTTAATTGGTCTGCAAATTTTATATTAGTTGTTCAACATACATTTGCTCTAGAAGTCTTTAAGACCATAACATTACCTTGAGCTATATTATGGGAGACAAAATATTTGTTGTATGATATTCCCCTCATCAATTTGTTTATCATTCTCGGTTCATTCCTGGCAAGTTCATTTCTTGCGTTGATAACTATAACTTCCTGAATTGGCCGCATTTTGGTCTGGTTCACGGAGATGATGCCAAGCCAAGCCGCACTTTTTTCGCTCCCTCAATAGTCCTCTCTCCGGAAATACCCTCTACACTTCCAAAACAAATCTTCTTGACCTTAATATGATTTTAATCATAATATGCACAATAGAAAACCATCGGATGTCGATTCGGGGGCATTTAGGAAGGATTTGGGCCTTTTTGTTAGTGAGAAGTTGCTGCTGGCTTTTGTTGCATGTACAGTACTTGATCTGCTAAAAATTGAGCTCATTTTTGAGCCAGTTTTGTGAATCAGTGTATCATAGTTTGCAGGTTTTCATTGAACAGTGGCCAATCAATGAACTTGGCAGTGAAGTGATTGTTCAATGAGATTAATGTATCGTGTTGACAAATATGTGATTGTCTGAGTTGTGTATGTCATCGACTCTGTTGAATTGGTTATGTTTTGAACCATAAAAGTGCAAATACATCATGAAAATTATATTTATTTTAACTTTCACCCTCCCCTATTAGAGGGTTTTATGAGTAATGCCAAATTGACTATTTGGTTCTTCATATTTGTATTTTTCACAGGAATTAGTTATCAGAAGAGTGTAATGATGTCTATAGTTAGCCCCCTTATATACACTGGTTGTAAAACTGCATAACCTACTGTAATCACTGAATGACCCCCACCCCCCCCCCCCCCAATAGTACATTACCCTTATGTACTACTCATGGGTGGAGAGAACCAACTGTAGTTACAATGCTTTAATCAAGGGACTTAAAATTCATTAGACTCTATTGGCTCAGGGCTTAAACTAGGTATGCTCAGAGCGAGGAAGGCATTGACTCACATCATTAAAAACGGGTATTTTACACCATGCTGGCCCTCGATAGATGAGAAGTTTACAGACTTTTGAATTCGTCCAATAATGCTAAAGAAGAAAATTAATTATATTTGATGAAATATGAGAATGAGTGGAATAGTAGATCATTGGCATGGGGCTTGTATTGTGAACCAGGACTATTAATGGAAAGATTATTTGGGCAATACGATGCAGGGCACAGCCTCCGGATGTGTGTACATCAAAGTCTTGTAGATTTACAAGAGTGATTTGCTATTTAATGCTTTATGTCAACCAATGAGAAGGGGTCCACTCCTGTACCATTGTCATGGCTAGGGTCAATTCACACTAAGAAAATAAAATCAGTTAATTCTACTAGAGATGCAAATGTTGAAAACTAGAACATTTAATCATTTCAACGAATCAATATATTGCTGCATGAATCACTTTTTTGGGTTGTGACGCTTCGTGCCTTTTAATGGATTTGCTTTCCCAGACATGTTTCAGTTTTTGAAAAAAGTGCTTGATATCTGCTTCTGTCATCAATATCGACCCCACCCCCCTAATCTCCTCAGTCTTTCACTATTTCATATGCTGAGAGTCAGATGGGCATTAACACATACGTGTATATTAAGTTGATGCTCTTGTGACTCCCTTCTGCATTGTTACATCACTGTGCAAGTTTACCTTTTAATTCACCAAAGGGATTCATATCGAAACTTAGTGCTATCTTTACATTTATTTGTCCACTAATTTTGAAGAAAGTTCACCTTTCATCATGATCACATCTATTTTAAACAACCCTATTGTATGTTCCCATAGAAGTCTTCTTCAAATTATGTAATGCGTCATTGTCAAGTGCATACATTTCAATAGGTGATGCACAAGGCTATTGGAATTGCCTTAAAAAGTAGTTAAAATATTTTTTTTTCTTTTTTTTCTCATTGGTATGATATTTTGCTCTTTTCCCATTTAATCCAGTTTATACTTCCAATGTAAACTGGGCAATCTTCATTGTGTGGGTGGGATTTCCATGACCATTATCCTGGTCAAGTGTGTCAACACTGGGCACCGATTCAGCCTGTCCAGTTAGGTTTGACCACAGAGGAACGATTTGTATAGCTGTCAGTACCTATCGCCTGGAGGAACCTGCTAAGTAGGGAACCTTTCTCCCTCTCGGACCATTCGAGAGCAAGGACTTGCTTGGTGATGCCTGCATTGCTTGAGCAGTTCTTTGAGTTTGATCAGTGGAGGTCCATATCCTCTGGAACTTAGAAACTGTGGAAGTCATACAACTTAGATTATTGGCAGAAATTTGGTAGGACCTAGCGACGTTTTACATATAGGAATACCCATCCTGAGTAGACAGGTAAGTTCTTTTTATGTGACTTACGAAGATGATGATGATGATTCACAGCATTTGTATGGCACCATATATCTATTTTTAAAAAACATTCAACGGCACAAGCTCCTCCAATAAAGTTGGCATTTAAATGTCTGAAGGAAGATGTGAGTTTTGAGTGAAGCTTTGAAGTGGTCCAGGTTGTCCATTTCGCAAAGGTATTTTGTAGTGGGAGGAAAGGATGTACAGAGCGCGTTTCAGTCTTACAATCAATCTCAAGTTTGTTTAATAATTAATGTCAAATTGACATAATTTGAATATAGCTAGCATTTTTTGAGGGAAAATGTAAGATAATGACTTTTCCAAAAGGGGAAATTGGTAGAAAATGCAGAGCATTACATAGGGTACTCAAGGCTAATCCTGGTGATTGACAATTCCCCATGAAAGCCCGCTCCTGTATATGGTCTATAAATTCTATGCTTTTTGCTTTGCTCTCTACATAAATAAATATAAATATTCAGAACCCAGCTTAATTGGCAGTAAAGATTTCAATCTCTCTCAGACACAATGTGTGGCCTTAAAGATAAAGTAGAGTTCTTGTCTAATGAGAAACGGTGTGGAATCGATCAAAACATGTTGATCATCTAGCATAAGTATTGGTGTGTACTGCAAGGTTCTGGAATCATCAAAATGCATGATAAGAAATTTGGCCCAGTCTTGGATTACAAGCACTGTACACAGAAAGATAAAAATCTTTCCCGATTTTTATGTTGTTACATGCCATATTTAGAATATGAAAGCATTTGAAGAAGAGTCATGCTTTTCAGGGAACATTTTTTATCTGATGTTTTCCACACTTGCATAATAACAATGATAACGCCCACAAATTATTTTTCACCTCTTCTCAGAACTCAACCTTCTTTTTAAAGAACTGAGTTTGTAGGTCTTTTGTTGTCAGTTTGCAGCCATCACACTGTCTAGACTTGCATCATCTCTTTTCTGTTTTCCCTGTGATTTTAACGGAAGAGAGGGGTGGAACAAGAAATTAAGCAGATTTCTGGTACAAGTATGAGTCATTTCATAATAAAAGTTAAAACTTTTGCAAAGATCATAGATTGTTGTCATGGTTAATAGTATTGATCATATATGTGGCAACAGTTTTTAGTCCTGGATGCAAAGATGAAACGATCTTGGAGACAGCTTGAAGTTACATGGTTTCAATTTCATCAAAGAACATGGCCCCACTGGGAGACTTGTTGGCAATCTTCCTCAAATGAATACACCTCTATCGTTTTCATCATCATCATCCTCACCATCGTCATCAACAACCTCTTATTTTTCTCTTCACCTCCCCCCCCCCCCCCCATCTTCTTCATCTCTTTTCTCTTCCATATTCCTCTATCTTGTCCGTTAACTCTCTATCCACACCTCAGATTATTCTGATTTGTTTTAATCTTTTCTACAGTCTACTCATATAACTGTCTGGGGATCAGCTAATCCCATTAATTGATCTGTCTTGTGATAATAGCATAGAAGACTAGTTACTTTTGCTTCAATGCTTTCTCTAAAGATTACATGTATTTAAGAGTTTGTTTGAACTGGGCAGTTTTCAGTTGTTCTTGTGATTAGATTCATTAGGTACCATTATTAGTAGACATTGTCGCAGACTTGAGAACTTTAATCAGCCAATGGTGGTCTAGCTGTCAGACCCACACTCTTAAGATCCCTGTCTCCAGTACGTACTGCAATATCTCTGTCTCCTTGCAATTATCCCACTCATGGAATGATTGAACCTTGCAGTGCTCATGACTACTGCTGGTGATGCTATAATTGATTGGATGATTCTTAATGACCATTACTTAGCTTGACCATCTGACCGTACTGATAACACACATCATTGTTTCCTTAACAGTCATTGTACTATAGATCAAAGCAGCATGGTATAGGGTAAGGCTGTTACAGCTGATATGGCCTATTTGGAGTGAGAGCATTAGCTCATATACTTGAACACAGAGATAACGACCTTCTGGCTATGAGCAAATGATATATGAAGTGTTCTGCAGGTACAAGACCTTGCGAGCCTATTTGATGGCCTTTCCGTACATGCAGGCCCATCATTATGTACTTGTAGATCAAGTCTGTAAATGCAGTAAATTGAAATAACTTCAACTTCACTATAGGACTTGGTTACAGATTAACCCGTTGGCTACTGAATTATCTCAACCCCATAGGGTTAATACAGGATCTACCAGATTCCAGTTCACATGTCCTTATATGTGTAGGATTATCTACCAATTTAGCCTTAATGGCTTTTCTCCAAATATGTTTGGATTAATGCATTATTTTAGGGGGGGGGGAAATTATTTTTATTGTATTTATAAAAAAAAGGGGGGGGGGTGGTAATTGCAGTCCAGCAGGTTGATACATTTTTTTGAACAACATTTCCAGAATTATCCATTATAGAACAATTAGTGGAATAGGTTTGCCATTGTAATCTTTGAGAAGGGAGGGGTAGCATTACTTGAACTTCCAGTCATGGTTAGAATAGTTCATTTCACCCCAAACTTCTTGTTTTCTCTTCGACCAGATTAAGTCTGGATCAACGAGCTTATAGCAATCCAGCAGAAACAGACCAATCCATTTCATTGCAAACACCAGCAGTGTTATTGTAAGCTGATATAAGCGCTTAGACAATGATCATTACAGGCATATCATGACCATAAAAACCAATTGTCTCTTCTCCTAGAAAAGGATTAGACAATTTGATGACTTCGGGGCGCAAAAACTTGAAGTAGGATTACAAAGGATGCTTCTGTCTTGTCTGTGAACTTGTGGAAGCGATTAGGAATGCTGTTTGCTCTCTCTCTCTCTCTCGCTCTCTCTCTTGCAGAGCCATGCTAGTGGGATTATGAGTATTATTTGTTCAACTTGTATTTTGTGATATGTGATGCAGATGCCCTCTTAGTGTGCTAATGGGAATATAGCTGATGTTTCTGTTTGGGGTTTAGGAAAAGAATGATAAATCATCCTGACTAATAACATTTATTATGCTCCTTAATTCCTTATTATTCCTTGTTGCCAAAAATGCCAAATCGTCATGTGTATTTGATTACACAATAGGAAATGAGAGAATATTGATGAAAAAGGCAGTGACAATCTTATGGACCTTCTGACAATGGTTTTGAGGGTTCACAAGTCACAGAACTAAGGCCATTAAAAAAAATATACATGTTTAGCGTCCCCGCCCACTTCCTTTTTGGGGGCCGCCTCCTATTTTTTTTTAATTGTTATTTTTGAATTTATTTTTTTTTTCGAATTTTTTGAATTTTTTGAATTTTTTTTTTTTTTTTTGAAAGAAAAAAAACACATGAAAAACACTGCTAAAATGGCTCTATTTCTGATTAAAAAAAAAATAGCCCCGACTGTCAGGGAAAATGTACCGAGCGGCCATTTTGAGCGGCCATTTTGAAATAAAAAATAAAAAGGGCCCCCTCCTGTTCGAAAAAACAGGACGCTAAACATGTTGTTTTTTTTATTTGGCCTAACATTGTTGATCTCGTAGGTTATCTGTTATGTTGGCTATTGGTCTCTTAACTAGGAATGTCCCAGTGGTACAGAATTATTTCAACCGAACACAATGTAGTCTTGGGAAAATATATTGATACTCTTGAACCTATAGTTTGTACCATGTATTTGAATTAGTATCTCTGGAAAAATTGTATCAATAGATTTATACTAACATTGTTACATTTCTACTTAATATCGAATCCACCTGCCACAGGGGCATAACGTGACCCCCATAGGACTAAATTAGGGTGCAGGTCACTACCCCCTGCGGAGCTAGGGCAGCACCACTTTGCGCTGGCCAGCAAAGGAACAAAAGGTGGAAGGTTGATGAGAATGCGCGAGTCCAAATGGATTTAGCGGAAGGAAGTCACTAGTTGGGCTTCGTTGACCCAATTTTGTTATATTCTCTTTGATCAAACATATGGAAGATTTTGATTGATTGCCTTTGTACTGTGTGGCAGTTCAGGGTACTAAAATCTACACAGAGGTACCTTTGATCTGCTCATCCACTATACAGGCCTGTTTTCATCAGCTCGAGATCTCTAATTTCGAGAGCTAATTTCTTGAGCTCGAGTTTCAAGTTTCGAGGTAAAGTCTCGAGCTGATGAAGACGCGATTTGTAACTTCAGAATTATTTCCCAAATCGGAAATAGCGGGCTATTTGGCAAACTCAAGCTGATGAAACCATGCCTATTGCTAGTCAATCTAGTAGTTGTACAATCGTTGCATGTCGTGCGCAGCCCCTCTTGTACGCATGATATGATTCCATTTTTGGTGCATACGTCAAGATGGCACGTCCATGTCATATTCAGGTTAGAAAATGACGGAAGATGTAAAGAAAAATATTGGAACATTCTATGGACATTATTTGAACTTGTAGGTATTCTTTAGATTCTTTTGACCGTGCTTGTAAGACTTTTGCCATTCATGGAGAGGATTTTGTAGTTTTTGTGATGGATCGTGTGGAACAATATCCAATTTGTCAGACTTTGCACTTCGTCAACAAGTACATTAAATGAGATACATTCCAACAAAGGATGGCAGATGGCATCGGTGTCTTTGACTTATTCAAAGAGTTCTGTAAGAATGTAAAGAATTTTGTAAAGAATGAAAGACGTTATAACTGGGTAGGCTTACATTTTTTCCAGAATGAACATATATGTAGAAAAGAAAGGAAGAAAGATGACAGTTTGACATAAAAGATTTAAACTATAAAATAACAGGAAAAATTGGAGTTTAGATGTAGTACTCTTTTCACACTGGTTTTGCTTAACCCCGTACTTTGCTTAGCCCCGTACTATCCTTAACCCCGGACTATTTTGGGGGGCTTTTCACACACGCTGTTTGTAGTCCCGTACTAGCTCCTATTCCGGAATAAGAAAATTCCCGCTGTTCTCACTGCATTTCGTTAACCCCGGATATCGTGTATGTTATGATTGGACATACTTCGCATCTGGCCAGCTGCGATACGCTCCATTGCGTAGTACCGGACTATTTTTCGTTTCTGTTCTCATTCATTTGCTTAGCAGGTTAGCAGGAGTTAGACCCCCCCTTAACCCCACCTATAGTACGGGGTTAAGCAAAATATTGCCAGTGTGAAAACAGTATAGGTGTAGCTTCAGAAAGGGGAATAGAGGGGAAGGAGGGCAGAAAGAAAGAGAGAGGTAGGTAGATATATATATATATATATATAGAGAGAGAGAGAGAGAGAGAGAGAGAGAGAAAAAGAACAAAGGAAAAAAAGAGAGAGATAGAGAGAGAAAGAGAGACTGAGACAGAGAATGAGAGGGAAAGAGAGAGGGAGAGAGAGAGATAAAGAGAGAAAGAGAGGAAAGTAGAGTACAGCAATTTCAAAATATGAATATGGTTTGTGGGGGGTAATGTAGCAGTTAAGCTTACCTAATCCACTCTATATAGATCTTCACCTCCCTGCCTGATCCTCTTATTTGTCAATTGATTCCTCATACTTAGGCAATGTATTTATATAGGTATGAAAAATGAATTTCTTTACAAAACATTCCTGAATTGAAGCAAACAAATAGTTCAAATCAACACCAATGCCCACCTGCGGGCGATGGCTTATTGCCTGTTCAGACTAGACAAAATTTTAACCAAACTTGTACGAAGAAACGTTATAAAGAATCATTGAATATCGAAAGGAGCATACAGACGGGACAATTGAAGAAGTCATGTACCGAAAAGTTGCATAAAGAAACTAGTTTCAAAGAGGTCAGTTAACATGACAGCTTGCCAATCATCAGATCGCGCTGACGATAAGCCCAGGTGCAGTTATACAATTTCTATACGAACTAGAATTGAGACTAATGGGACCCTGATTGTTGATTAAGTTTTTGTGTGAACGATGCTCATATATGAATTTTGATATACATTGTTTTGTTAGTAGACATTCAGACTCGATACTTGAATGATTTTTCTGTTTACAATTGATTGAACTTTGGGAGTCTGAACGCAAAGAAAATATTGAACCTTTTGTGTTTAGCATAGAAAAGACTTAAATCCAAATTCATTGTTTGTTGATTCTAGTTTAATATGCATTGTGGTTGTCATAGTGAAACATGTTTTGTAAAAATTCTTTCTTCCAATATTTGTTCACCCTTTTGTTGTGGCTTGTGAAAAATATTTGTTTGCTAAAAAGTGATGATGTCAACAAAGTGTTGGTATGATACATAAGATATAGGAACTAAGCTGAGAGTGTGAATAAATTTATATCAATTCAAAACACACATGATATTTTTGTAGTACATGCATCTAAATTCTAAATTAATACTAATAGGGAAGTTGTTGAAAATTCATTATTACAGTTACAAGAATTTATTAAATGCCTTTAGGTTATCAGTGAATGGATCATTACTATTTCTTTGGACGTCCCCGAAACGCTGCTTTTTCAACAAAAAATAGTTTAGTTGTATGATATTGACAAGGTTCATTGAGCGTGGTTTCTAGACCACTGAAGTGAACTCCCCATTAAACTCAACAAACGATAACCCCATGTAAACAATGAACCAGTAAACAGACAATAACAAATATATGTGTGGACAATAGTCAGATTGCTAACAGATTACTCCAAAACTAAATGTAGCATGGAATTAATTCTATTTCAATGGTCTCATTCGTTTCGGTGTTTCTGTCTACTCCATTTTTAATCTGTTTTTGCCGGTTGTTTTGATATTTAGTTGATAAAAATCACCCCTTAATAGCCCAGTCACACCATGGTCACACCGACAAAACCAGCACCTGATCGATAATATACAGCAAACATAGAATTTGGCCTACATTACCTTCAATCGGCCAATAATCGGTTGGGTTGGAATCAGTTTAAAGTTGGTTTATAGTTGGTTTGGAGTATTGTTAAAGTCAATTTGTTTTGAGTTGGTTTTGAGTCAGTTTTGATCTGAGTTTTAGTTGGTTTGGGGTTAGTTTTAAGTTTGATCGGAGTCAGTTTTGAGTTAGTTTTGAGTTGCTTGTTTGGAGTAAGTCTCAAGTTGGTTTGGAGTTGGTTTTGAGTCAATTTTGAGTCAATTTTAAGTTGGTTTAGTGGTGTGACTGATACCTTACATGAAACCAAACCTCCCTTTATTTATTTATCAAAGACACACACCCACCTGACTTCTGGTTTGTATTCTCTTACAAATCTAAAGAATAGGGACTGGAAAACAACATAAAGAAACCAGGACACTTAAAAATTGCCACTATAGTTTAGATTGGTAAAACAGACTTTAGTGTGCAGTGATGCTTAGCCAAGCCTGAATCACAATTTACATGCACACTGGAGACTAGCTGCCCATTCAATGAAAATAATAGGCTGGCTAAAACCTACAGGATTGCCAGTCTTTGATTTTAGGATTTTAGGATTTTATAGATGGTGTTCCTCTTTGGCTTTTAGATATTGAAGAGAGAAATCTGGAATATTTGTTTGTTTTCTTTTTTTGGGGTATTGTTTTTGTTAAATTGTCTACTGATGACTGATGAGAGCCATCTGTGTTAACTTAGAATGAACTGGAAGCCCGACTGCTGAGAACACAGCATTCTTCTAGAATCTCGGGTAAAGGTAAAGGTAATACCCTTCTGGAAATCGAAAGGGAAAATCTGACATCATTTAGATTTAATATAGGTAAGTTGATCACTTTATTATCTTGAATATGGGCTTAAAAGGTATATCTGTTTTTTCCCATCTTGGCACAATTTTGGCGTATCTCTTCCCTTCCCTGCAAAAGAGATTGTCTCAAGTGATAGGAGCGGAACCTTGTTATTTCCTTCAAATCTTCAAGAACTAGCATGACCTTCTTCAGGAGGTATACTTCCTCTGTGTGTAAGCATGGATGGACCGCTGAGAGTACCTGGTTGTACCTAATCCTTCCTGAAAAGAAATGTGGGTCTGAAGATTTGAGACTAATGGGGTTTTAGTTTCTGTGCCTCTCTGCACACTCCGCCTCCCCTCTCAAACCTTGTGTTGAATGGACTGGGATTTACATTGGATCAGCTTTGTCAAATCACTTTGTACTCCGTCCTTTGTCCGAGACGGATGGCTTCGCTACACATTGGACGCCAGTGCTAGTTGAGTTCACACCACCACCACCAGTATCGCTCCAGTGGGCCAGGGGTGGGCGAAGATGCTCTCTGCTTCCACTGTCTTCCAATCAGCACTGGATTTATCTTTCACAGGAATAGAAGCTAGCGCTCACCAAGAGGTTCAATCTTCCTAGCTCTGTCAGGATAATCTAATATTGAAGGAATATTTCAGCCAACTCTTTCAAGAGCCACTGGATTGGAACACTGTTTTACTGCTTCGTCATTTTCAATTTATCTCCCTGGCCGATCATTAACAAGTTGTCCGATGTAAAAAAGGTATGAATGAACGAGGTCTAGACTTGCATTTAATTGGCAGTCGATTAATGCTAATGGTTTATCTAGAGCTGTACCCCTCAGGTTGTAGCTGATAAATCGCCCAAGTTGAAAGTTTTTGCTGATTCATAATTTGAGTGGATCATCCAGGCTTTGTTTTCTTCTCACCTTAGTAAATTTAATTACTGCAAAATTTGTCAGATCTGCGATGGAATTACAGTTTGTGTAGATTAGAATTTGATTACATTTAATGTGAAAAAATGTTTTCTTCCATTCATACATTTAATATTGGGCTTGGATACAAGAGAATAATGACTGAATGAAACTTGGTACATGTATTTAGAAGCAGAAAAAATAAGAAATATTGTACCAAAAATGCTCTAACTCCGTGTGAAATGTTCTGATTTACCTCGTCTATGGCTCTTGGCTGACAATATTTTGATAAAATATGTGAATGTAAATTATATGCCAGTGTCTCTTTGAAAATAGTGTTGCAGATATAGTTTTGTTATTCCTCTTTTGAAGATAATTAAACAAATTGTGGATCAGAAAAGTGACAACATTCAAAATAGCGTATGAGGAATAAATAGGAAAAATTATATTCAAAGAGAGAAGATAAAAACTGTCAATCTTTTGCCTTTTTCCACTTTATGGTCCTGCAGACAGAGAAGAGAATAAAATGAATCAGATTTGGATCATGTTAAGCATTCTAAATACCTGTCATACATTATATTGGTGTATTGATGCACATTAATATCCCAGGGCTTATCAACGACGCTTTCATAATACATGTTGGACTTCAACCTCATCAAACTTGCTGTGATTTATATGCCACTCAAAAAGGTTGGCCAATCTTTTGTCGGTTATCAGGTGGAAATTGCCCTTTTTCTGTATTGATGTGCCCTTTCGTGTTTTGTACTACTTCTGTTTAAATTCTGATATTGTTGGAATTCAACATGAAGAAAGTAAACATGGAAACGTTTTTTATTTGACTTTGTTGTGATCATAACAAGGTGTCAAATATTTACCCCCATCGATGGAACTGCCCTGTGTTGTAAAGCCTGGATTGGATTTTTACAAGGAATGGAACTTAGAACTGACTATATTTACGTCAAAGTGACTTGACGTTTTTGGCTGTTTGTACTCTGGTCTGCAAACCCAAAGGTTACCACGACTGTACTTTGGATTAAGAGGGCTAATTCTTGTGACTCGGTACAACTGTGGAAGTCTATTTTATTTGCTTTTTATATAGGCCTAATTGCTTTTGATTTGTTTGTTTGGAAATGCTATTTAATTTCCAAGTCCTTTTATGAATTTTTGCGAAGGAGATTGTTAAGAGTGCAGAGAGGAATTATTGAAAATTCAAGTCATCATAAGTAAAAACTCGAGATAGGCATATCTAAAAGGTATACATGTAGGACAGCATTTTTTGGATATTGATTGTTTGAACTTTGGAAATTGTTAATCGTTTGAGGGATTATGGATCTGTGATGTTATAGCTCTCAATACAAAAAAATACATTTACACCTTTAATTACATTTACATCAGAGTAGCTTTGAAAGAAAAAAAAATGTTCAGAATTATTTTGACTGTCAATCAGAATGGGGAGTGTTCAATAAATACAAAACTACAATAGAGAATACCGGTAGACGTGTACAGAAAAGCTCCCCTTATTTGCAAAGCGAAGGCAGCATAAGAAAATGTAGACTTCTTTTCAGAAAGATCTTTTTCTTGATTTCAGCGGAACATTTCATTCAAAATGTTTGAAAACAGGCAAATAAAACCCTTGTCAGTTGTCACGCAGCTTTATCAAAAGACATTGTATTTCCTGCGTGCCTGTCTCTGTATCTTCTTAGAAAAGTTTTGTGGTAGGGTCTATATAAACTTAACAATACTTCCATCTCATTATACCCGTTTATGTGAAAGGACAAAGCTAGATGGATCTAGGGGCCGGAATCACTCCAAGGATAGAATTGCGTAACAATCAAGTGGCCACTATAGAAAGACCTTCTTTCCTATACAGTGCGAGCGTTGCATGAAATGGCTTCTTATTATGTACAATGACAATTGAATTCAGAGTGGATAAACTCCTATGGTTTGATCATTTAAATGAAAATCAAAACCTGGAGACCATAGTATTAAGTAGAGGAGTATATAGCCTTGCTCAGTTAGTCTGTAGATAATTGAACGCTACATCAGTTTCCTAACCTTCCAGAACTTTTTGAATCGCTTTAAATTGACCCACGCAGTCTGTCAATGAGAATTGGGTCTTGAGTGTGAATTGGACCCTTCAGTTAAGGCATTGTAGGTGCTCAGTCATGGATCGGTTTAGATCGACCCAGTGCGATCCGCATAAGAATGGGGTCTTTTGTGCTATGCGGACCCTCCAATCTGCTCTTTGTCGGCACCTGTAAACTGTAGGCAATCAAAATATGTTGATGACTCAGAGTTTTATGATCATTCCCTGATCGTTTAATTATTCACATTATTATTCCAACATCGAGAATCTCTACATGAGCTATATTAGCATGACCAGATCATTTTGTTGTTGTCATTCATCAACATAAATGCATGTACCGGTATGCACTGTATAGAGAAGGTTGTATTAATACATATTGTCTTGAAAAAGGGGAAAATAAGTAAGAAGAGAGGGAAAAGGCAAGGACAGTAGAAAACTTAGAAAGAGCATATAGATTTTTTTAAATATTTTTTTCTAAACATAAAATATCACAACTGAAGGTTTCAAGATTTTTTAATTATGCTTTGAAAAGGCAATATGCTTTCCTACTGAATATTTCAGGAAAAAAACAACAACTAGACTTTGAAATTTATCTGTTTTTTTTTCTTCTAAAGGAATTGCATATATATACAATCCTGATCAATTTAAAATTACCAATACAAAATGCTGGTATATAATATTCACTCAATATTGAAATTTACGCCTACGAGCTCCATGGTAAAAGATCGGTCTGGTTATACGTGTAAATATATACACCTGTATACATTATGTACACATGTACGTAGGCCTATATGTAGATATAGGGATTAAATCCACAAAGTCATATTCACTGCAAGATAATGCACAGGCCTATCTTATCTCAAGTTATTCATTATTGCGTACACATGAACTGATAACCTATAAGATATACAGACAACATGACTGATAAAACAAAACTTGAAAACAAAACGTGCTCATGTGTGCATACATGCTTGCTGACAATACATGCTTTAGGATAAATAGACATAGTAAAAACTTGATCAAAGAACTTTTTTATCATCGTCTGTATATAGGATTTTCGATGAGTTCCAGCATGTTCATTGTTTAAAATTATAATGCATCCTGATAGATTTTAAACATTCATTTGCAAATATTTGAGGAATAACGCATGTGGACTTTGACAGACGACTATATAGACAAATTTGTGTTTGCTATCATGATTATGATCCTGTACTTTCTAAATGGCTACCAATTTACAAATTGTTGATAAAAATCATAGTTAAGTTGTGGCTATAGCTTGATGTAAAAATATTTATTTGTAACCAACTAACCATCATCATGATATACATGTATTACCATATTTGGGCATTGCCACATTTATGAAAACTTACGTATCATTTTAGCTCTTCAAACACACAATCTTAGCACATCTTTGGAGTGCTTTTGATGTAACAATGATTACATTTAAATCAATATGATTTGATCCTTCATAACTAACTTATAAGTGATGTAGACCAACAAACCATATTTGAAGCTCATAGCATTTGCAGAAGCATCAATAGATGCAAATCAGGGATTCATTGTATCGCAGTGTATATCGGTGACCAGTTACAGGGGAAAGAAATAGTAGAAGAAAGTTCCTTCCCTCAGTAAGCTTCTAAGATTTTCTTTCTCCTGGCTTTGGATGTGATGACAGATTATACAAATATAATTTTGCTTAGGAGGAGATAACCTAGATAATTTATATTCCTGATTGTAAACAAATATTATATCAATCATTTCAATTGATATGGAAATCTGAATATTGTATTTTAGTATTTGAAGATGTAGCTTTTTATTACAAGAAACATTTAGCTGTAATTTATTATTGCTATATAATTGAAATATAGTTAGTAGAAGGCAATATATAGAAAGTGTACAATGCAATAAGGATGTACATGTAATGAAAGAGAAGCTTGTCAAAATTAGGGGATAAGATAGGCAGCTTTGAATTTGAGTTAATTGTCATCCTTATTTATGAAAATTATCCTTGATTTGCTACCTTTTAGGAAACGATTAGGTCTACCTATATGCTGAAGATCGTTAAATTCCTGCAAACCTAAAATGTACTTAACCAAAATCCTGAATGTTCTGATTCTTTGAAGGAAGGATATTGAAAGGCAAGCAAAACATTTTTAGTAATGTTTGAATCTTTGTGGTTTTGAGAGGTTAATGTTGCGAATCCATTTCCTGTTTGCAGAAACTTGAAAAATGATTTGATATGGGTCGTTATCCTAAAAATGTGAAAGTACAAAACATCCTGTCCATTCCTACCCGGTATTCACGGAGTAAGGAAGGAACATAGAGAGCGCAAGTTTCAGGAAATAATTGTTCAATTGAAGCACCGCGACCAATGACCCTGTAAAAATGGCATAATTGGTCTAATTGCTTCCCGGTTTAACAAATGAGATTGGACTGTATTTGACCTCAAGGGAAACAAAACTGGGATAAGTAAGATTGGACAATAATATTTTACTTAATCTCTCTCACATCTCACAGCCATAATTGCATTCGATGGGAGTTTGTGCCATTGTTTGAAAATTAGTAAATGCTCGCAGGAATCAATTGATGGGAACAGGCAGTAAGAGATAGCAACCTTTGTTTCTCTTTGCGGATCAATGCTTATTTAATTTCCACAGAATATAGGTTCAACCTTATGTGGTATCAATTCCATTGTCACTTTCTCTTTCTCTCTTCTTGCTTTTTATATCTGCTTTTTTTTTATATCTGTCTGCTTTTTATATCTGTCTGCTTGAACAATTGATTTATATCTCTCTTTTGCCAATTCCCCAACTGTCCTCTCTTTTTTTAAAGTGTTTATTCCAGCTTCTATCATTTGGGTGTAATTGTATAAGCCTACATTTATAAGTCCTCTCATACATATGAAATGTAGGTCTACCGGTATATAAATTCTTTGGACTTCTTAAATATTCCCCATTTTTATACTTCATTTCAATCTCAAAGGATTCTCTTGGGATTTTTTTCTTTCATTCTTTCTATTCTCGCCTCCTCCATCTGTATTTCTCAACCCCCTTTGTGTATCCCACCTCTACTTCTTTCTTTCTTCATCCTTTCTTCCCTTTGAATTAAAGCACTAGGGAGCCCTGTCAGAACGATGCAACAAGCCCTGCTGTATTTCGAGTCATTTATCATGCAGTTGCACGTGCTAATTATGATGCTCTTGCTTCAAAACATAATCCCTCCACATTGTCTGTGGACAATAGACCCCCCTTACCCATCCATTTGGGGCCCATTTAGCTGCAGTAACCCCCCTCAGGGAGTCAATCTCCTCGCCACCAGTCCCTTCCCATTGTTCCGTTGGTCGTGGTAATTGTCCCATCTAGACAATCAGGGAATGTTCCCATGTCCATTGATTGATTGGATCTTTCTTGATTCTTTCCTAGTCTTGGATTCTAGACATTTTACATTCTAAAGTGTGCTAGTGCTTGATCCTGCATGTATGCCCATTCTTTGCCCAAGTTTATCCAGCCCAAACCCATATGTATGCATTTCATTTGTGCGTTTCCCCGCATACAAACTTTTGTGTGACAGGGTAGTTATTTTGTGTAAAGTGTATATATATTGTGTTTTTATTTCATATTACATTGATATTTCATATTGTTCTTTCATCAAACTGTTGAGCTTTTGCTTTGCATGGGCTGTAGTACTGGTCATCATAACCATTGTTCCACCAGAGCTATAGAAATCATTGGAAAAGGTGGTTGAAATTGAGGTGTTCATGCCAACACATAATCGCCAAGCAAATATTCCTCAACTTTCCAAATTAAATCCTTTTGAGTTTACAAATTAAATGGGATGTGTATCAGACACTGAGCGTGACTGAGGTTAGGTTTTGCAAGGAGAGTGTAAGACCCGTTCTCACTCACTTTGAGAGCGCTCCAAGTTAGACCGCTCCAGACCGCTCCAGAGGAACGGGTCTTGAGGAACGGTTTGCGAGCGTTCACACTTCGAGCAGTTTTTATGGCTCAAACCGCTCCACGAGTCAAAGTGGTCTTGTTGCTATGGCAGCTCAGGTAGGCGGGTCAATTTTTTCGCGCGCGGAATCCAAACCGTATGTACCGTACTACATGTTTCGCATGCAACGTCACTAGCTCACTTCCGCTCAAAGTACGCTTTCCGTTCACATTGCACGTTAGAGCGCTCTGGAGCGCTCTTAATAAGACCCGCTCCTCAAGACCACCTCGGAAGGTGGACTTCTGGAGCGGTCCAGAAGTCCGCTTCCTGGACCACTTTGAGCGTTCTCACTCACCTAAGAACCGCTCCTGAGGAGCGGGTCTTAGTTAGAGCGCTCCAGAGTGCTCCAACGAAGTGAGTGAGAACGGGGTCTTAGACTGCTGGTATTGACTATGTGGTTGATGGTTTCTTTCGATCAATATTAGGATGATTGGATTGGGGAGTGTCGATCAGAAGGAATCCAATGGAATCCGGAAGCTCTTTTTGCTCACACCTATGTATCTGTGTGGGTTGGTGTGCCTTTTGTATTGGTATTTGCACATGAAGAGGGACCCGTTCTACCCCCCCCCCCTCAGACAGCTATCCTTGCCAGAAGTGTGGAAGTATTAACTCCATAAGCTTAAATCCTGGAATGAAATGGTGACTTGCCTTGATCCACTTTCGGTCATTGAAGCTTATGTTTTGTGCCTTTTTTTCCTGATGACTTTCTAATGAATTGGGATATAACTAATGAGGAAGCTTAGAGATTAAAGTCCCATATAATGTCTCAGACGGAGAGAGGGAGTGAGAGAGAAGGAGAGAGAGAGAGAGAGAGAGAGGGAGAGAGATGGGGGAAGGAGGGAGGGAGGTTTTCAGACAGAAAACAGAAAATATGGAGAGAGAGAGAGAATGAGAGAGCTAGATTAACAATAAATATCAAGACAAAAAAGACAGATATTCAGAGACACGAAGAGTGAGAGAGAGAGAGAGAGAGAGAGTAGGCGGAGGGAGGGAGGGAATGAGAAAGACCTTCTGAATTTGAATCTACTTATGCTTAAGTTTATATTGGTAAATTTCAAGATCTGACTTATTCATCATTATTCCCTGTAGTATTCATAAAATTAGTATTCATAAAATTATTATACATATCAGTCTGCATTGAATATTTTGCTTTGTATATTAAACTTAAGGATATATCTGTTGACAAGTTTTCACTTAATATTTCTACCAGTCACCTTCATATCATATCAGTCATGATTATTTTGTTTTTTTGGTGAACCGAAACTGAACTCTGTCAAAACTTCAAGGATAAGGAGACCTTGCAGATCAACACAAAACTCTCAACTACAGAAGTAGAAAAACAGTTCCAGCCTCGGAAATGAGTTTATCAATGCTTAATATCTCTTATAGCTGGCCACAGATGGTAACAAAGTAGGGAATGGCGACTGAAATGCTCGGCATAGCGCAAAATAAAAAGTAGACAATTGAAGTTTATGTGCCGGCTAGACTGCCGGACTTAGCCCCCACATGTGCATTTCCGTTAGGGGGTTGAGGAAAAGTCTTTGTCGTGTATAATTCAATTTTGCCTGTCATTAGTTTCAATAATCAGATTACTGATAAATTTTTTAGCTGATCGGGATTCAGCATACTGTTTGCTGCACGATATTGATGACTATATTTCAAGAATACCATAAAATCAAAGAAGTTTGTTATATCTGGCAGATTGTTGCTATACCTGGCAATGACATGCTGTATAACCCAGTTGGTACATCTTTGGAATATAAAAACAGGGCTCCACAAATGAAACACTAACTTTTTTAGAAGAGGGTCAAGTTAGAACTTATTAGATTGAGCCTGTATAAATGAGCCCTATGAAGAAGGGAAACAAATTGAAAAAAAATTGGAGTCCAAATTTTGAGTGCCCATATGTGTCCCTGGTGCCTGTGAGTGGTCAAGCCCTGTATTAAGATTAGTATAAGAAGTGAATTCCTGGTACATTTTCAAATTCTAATCCTAAAGTTCTTGCAATTCTTGAAACATTTTTTTTAGTTTTATTTGCATTAAAAGAAATACTGAAATATATGTAGTTGCAGATATGAAGTCAATTATGATATCCTATGAATTAGATTATCTTTATCACCAAGTTTCTATTACCAGTACCTTGAGTTTGACCATGTGCTTGACCATAATCAGTGACCTTATCTGAGGTCAGAGTCCAATTCTCACCATCTCTGACTCATACAAAACCCGAAGGAAATGAGAGGAAAGGAGTCCGGTGGATTCTTTATAGATATTCTACCACAAACATTGATGTCCAGTTGAACCTGTAGATCTCATCACCTCAAGAATGAAACTGGTCTGGGGAGAGTTTAAGTTTCATCAAATGTTCAGACTATAACACCATTTTTGATAAGCTAACATGGTTGAAGAATTTCATTTTTGAAAGCTGTTGGATATTTTATCCTTTCTGGAACATATCATTTCAGGTGAGTGTTTTGCTATTGGGAAGCAAAGTGTGAAGTAATATTGTTTCAATATTGTAACAGTATCTATGTGAAAAATACATTATCTATATTAAAAATACAAAGTAATTTATCAATTGTTCAGCCCCTAGATAGTCAAATCACGGTAAGCACTTGAAAAAGAAATGAACTCTTTGATGAGTAGTCCTGTGATCTATCATCTTTGGGGTGAACGTAAAGTAGGTATAAATTATGATGTGTGCCTGTGATTAGTAGTTACGTTGTTGATGATGAAAGTGGATGGGATGGTGTCAATATCATTAATCCATGGAGGATGTTATCTTCTATCTGTCCTTTCATGGAGCATTATGTTGAAAGGAAATACCGGCTACTGCGATGTACTTATCTGCGATCACTGAGGATTATTTGGTCAGTTAAGTGACCAAAGAAATAATGGCGAATGTCCTCCTATGGACAATGAGCGATTATATCGGGAGGTATTATGTTAGGAGGGATGGACTTTGTGAAAAATCAGAGATATTTTAACAGTGTCTTATAACATGCAAATGCAGGTCAAAGGTTAGGAGGATTTGCAGATGGAAAGAAGGAATAGGAAAGGATGGTAGGGAATGGGAAGAGGAGAATGTGAGGGATGGGAAAGAGTGAGAGATACAAAATGAAAGAGAATGAGAGAAGATGGGAGAGGGAGACATAGGAAGGGAGTGTCAGTGAGGTAAAGAAGAGAAGAGAAACAGAGAGAGGGGAAGGGGAAGGAGAGAGAGAGATAGAGAGGGGGAGGGAAGGGTAGACAGAGGGGGGGGGGATGAAAGAGAGAGAGGAAGAAAAGAAAAGAAAAGAAAAGAAGAGGATAGAAGAGGATAGAAAATGAACAGGGGAAAGCAAGTGGTACAGAGAAAGGTTTCAGTAAAACTGTTATTAAATGATTAAATGAATTACACATACTGTACAGAAACTGATGAATATCTGTCCATATTTCCAGCTATGTCTAGAGATCTAAGGTCCATATTTCCAGCTATGTCTAGAGATCTAAGATCCTGGAATTTGAGATAGGGAGATTAGCTTCAGAAAATCTCCGGCAGCCAATATTTGGCCTGTAAAATGTGAGCCAATTTCTTTTATTTTATATCATAAAAGGTCCCCAAAGCTTAATTACAGTTTCCTTTGTTGAAGAAATCTCCCCCATGTCGACCTGGATATGTTTGAATCAAATGTATGATGGCTGTATAGATTTTGTTAATTGATATGCAGCAGTGTTTTATCTGAGGGTATAGGATATAGTATGGACAGGAAGTCGCAGATGTACACAATTAATGACTTCTTGAAATTGTTAGGGGCTATCACTTTCATTTATGATGACCTTAGGAGTAGGGGTATTCTTACTGATATTCTATGCTTTTATCTTTATCCCTTCTTTGAAGTTATTTCTTTATTAAACAATTATGGCATTTAAAAAGCAACAGAAAGGAGTTGATTCCTTTATGTAATTAATCATTATCTTGATACAAAGAGAGTGAAAGAGAGGGGAGGGAAGGGAAGAGATAGAGAGCAAGAAAAAGACAGAGAATGAGGAAATGAGAGAGGGGATTGCGGAAAAGAGATAATGAGGGAATGAGAGAACGAGCTACAGAGAGAATGAGGTGAGTAAGAAAAGGAAAGAGAGAGAGAGAGAAAGAAGGAAAGGAAGATAAAACAAAGTAAGAGAATGAAAGTTCATATGGAGAAAGGGGGGGGTAATTAATTGTAGATTCCTTTTAGTTTCATACTTTTAATATTTCAGTCATACCATGATTTGGGGAATTCACACTATATTTTAGAAATTGCATAAAAGACATTCCTGGTTCAGCACCATGCAGGTACCATCATCATGTCTTTAAGGAATATCTTCATGTCATTACTGCAAGCATTTCCGTCTATCTTGAGACTGGAATTCCCATCAGTATTTTAATGGTCGGTCCAATGTCGATAAACACAGGTGCCTTGCCTTCCTGTAAGACAACATCTGTGCCTCAGGAAAAAGATTTGACATTTTAAAAGTCTTGTGTCTGTCTACTCTCATCTTGGTCTTCATAACAATCCAGGGTTTGTCATTATCCTTGGAGTGTGCTAAAATCATCAGTTAGAAAAGTTGTCTTGCTTTTTGCAGATAATATTGATTAGTAATGACTCCTAAAGAGGCCTTTATAAAAAGTGGAAAGAAAAGCACTTGAGTTAACATCCTTCTGGCTCTCAACAGACGATTAATAAATGAGGAGGGGATTAATTCATCACTATGTATTTATGTCTCTTATAACCCCTTTGAAAAGTCTGTCTGTAAAGCAGCATGCACCTTTAATAACTCTGTTGTGTTTCTGTTTCTTTCTTTTTTTTGCATTTTTGAATTTTTGCAATACACATTTTTCCTTGTTCTTGCAATTTGCATTTTGCATACAGTGATAAGCCATTAATGTCTTTGAAAATTCTCAGAGATGAATGAGATCATTTTTTTTTTACCTCAAAGTGAATTCTTTACCAAGACGTTGTTCTTTATTCCAATTCAACTATTAAACTAAACACATATTTTTTCTTCTTTTCTTTTTTGATTGTTGTTAATCCATATAATGCTATTAAACAAACCTTTTTTCTTTTCTTTTCTCTTTGATCAACAGATGAGTATGCAGAGAGCAGACATTAGCTGGCAAATCACCAGTGTCTAGAGAGACAAACCGTATATCACTCCAGCTATATCCAGCTCCACCAGGAGACGGTTACCATGGCGCAGGCAATGATGCGGGGTGTGGCTGATGGTGGTCACAGGGAGGGGTACACCATTGAGAACTACTATGCACAGGGTCCAGGTAAGGATGAGGTTTTTGGTGTTTCTAATGAGGGGTTAATAGATGAGAGGGTGGCGCCAGGGAGAGGAGAGGGAGGGTGGGGAAATGATGATGGAAATTGGTATAGTGATATTGTGATAATGGAGAGTGGTGAAAGTAGGGAGAGTTTGAGGTGAATAGAGGTGAAGGGAGGGAAATACGGGTGAGGGGGATGAGGGGAAGAGAAGCTAGAAGGGGAGGAAGAGTGGGGGAAGGAGGGGTGAGGAGAGATATGAGGGAGGGAAGGAGGGATGAGGGGAGGAGGGATGAGGGAAGGATGGTTGATGGAAGTACATATTAGCATGAGGATGGATGGCAGGAATGAGAGAAGAGGAAGAGAGTTGAGGGTGTAGAGGAGGAAGGTAGGATAGTCATGATACAGGTGAAAGAGTGCATTGGGAGAGGGATGGAGGGTGAGGAGAGGGGGAAATGGAAGTATGAAGAGGGACAGGGAGAGGGAGGAGAAAGAGAGCAGGAAAGGAGGGAGGGAGCCGATACAAATTGTCAGAGAGGGAGACAAAGGCAAGGTAATGGAAAGAGGAGGGAACTAGAACTCTAAAACTTTGGGTTTAAGGACAACTTAAGCAAACCTGAAGCAATTTTTAGGTAACTCATAAGAACAGGATTGCTTTAACAATGTTTGCACTTGTATTGCCTGCAAGAAAAATAATAAGTTCAACAATTTTAACCCGTCTGAAAGGTAGCCAGTAAAATGATTGAATGGGATGCATTTAAACTTTACAGGTTAGCAAGAAATACATGATATGATTCGGATATCATTCATCTGTATCATTAGTAACGTCTGAACAAATTACCTTAATCTCTATCATGGACTGGGCTTAAAATCATGATTCATTAATAAATGAGGGGGTTGGCCCGTGACCTGTTACTAGAAGTAAACAACAGTTACGCCCATCGTTAATTTATCCTACCCTGGACCTTGTCACAATTATGTTCCTGCCAAAATTAGGTCACATGCTTGACAAATTATATTGATCCTTTGTGCTTGTCCTATATGACGTAAGCCCACCCATGTTACTCATGCATAAATCTCTCCTGTACAATTCTACCAACAAATATAGAGATAATCAAATCCATTTGGTCACCGACGGCATAAAATTAGCTTAGCCGTGAACTCGCTAATCTAATTCATTCAAACACAAATTGTAGCGCTATCTAAATTGCGTTCACAGGAAACGTAGCTGTAGATTTATATTCAAACAAAATTAGTTCTTTTGCTCCTGGCATTTTCCAGAGCGCTCTTGGCTTGGCTGTGATCATCCCCATCTGTATGTGGATCAGTGAGTCCTCCTCACTCGTAAATGCATCACAGATATTATGCAAAAAATTTGGCTGATCGCCGATTAAGCAATTGGAGATTTCTACTGAGGAAGTTAAGCGTTAGGGAGTTCTCTTAAACTCCTTTGGTTCGAATGGAGTGGACATTTTATCTTGTGGTCGCTGACTGTAAGGGTCTGGCGGGCTTTCCTGCTCTCGTAAGGATTGGTTAATTTAGGGCGTTAAGGTTTGTGCAAGCGATCTCTCCCGTGGGTGCTATTGATCAGTTCATTACTTAGCCGTTGAGGAGTGCTGACTGGATTTGTGTTAATGTAGTTTGTCAGTGTGGTTTAGTGTTTGTTGATGTACATGTCACAAAGGAATACTATATTTGTGGTGAGTTTGCTAGATTGATCTTTTAAATGAATTTACTATGTCTCAATAGATTGCAAGTATGCATATATATCACATGAAATACATATAATAAAAATCATGTTTCATAGGTCAAAATAAGGAGTTATTATTTGATAACTCATTGGTTTAAATGTCCATTGGAATAACAAGACTGTATGAACTTTCTTTTTATTAAAGCTTGTTTAATATGTTTTATTAATATTATGTGAAGATTTTGTTAAAAGCCCTCATTTGAAATTATTTGTGACTAGAAGTGATTGATTGGTTTTTATTCTAAATCAATTAATTAAAATTTATTTCACTGCAGTTGTATAGGATGCATGCTGTTTGTAAACACTTTCATATGTAATTTAATCTACAAGTACTCTATTCAGCAAGTCCATAGTGGACATTGTGTGCCCAAGTCAAAGTTTTTTTGTTTTTTTCAATGTAGAATTAAGCAGATTCTCATTTCAATTCGATGAAGCATAGAGGTCTTGATAACTCACTGCATGTATCTTATTTGTTAAGCTTCTGTGAGTACTGCTCAACAAATTGTATTTTATTTCCTTTCATATTTCTATTTACCTGCAGGCCATCGCTCTCGTATACCAGTCCGTTATGGCTATGCCAACACCAACTCCAGCAATAGCAACAGTGCTGAGGTGAACTCTACCTCTGAGGTTGATCTGTCTCGAGTCCAGCGGTGTGAATGCTGTCCGTATGGCTACCACATTGATCTGGACTTCCTCAACTTCTGCGACGACATCTCTTCCGGTGCCAATTTGAAGAAGATCAAGAAGACGAAGCGATCCCGATCACACAACAAAGTGAGAAGCATTCGCCCCCCTCCACCGCTCATTCCTCCACGGAGTAGCTCCCTGCCCCCCAAGAGGAACAAGAAGTCCAAGGACAAGTTAGAGCCAGATAAAATCCTTGAAAAAGAGAATGCAGCATTTTGGAAGATCTACCAGCAGTTTGCCAAGCTCCTGCGGAAAGAATCCAATTTAGAGGATCTGAACGTTCCAGCAGTCGAAGCCAGCTTTCTGGATACCCAGAGTCTGCCACCGGACTCGTATGACCACGGCCTGAGTGATCTGGAGACGGACAGTGTGGTATCGCTCCCTCAGGGTTACCCTCCTGAGATGGAGCGTAGGAGTAGTCTTCCAAGCTATCAAGTCCTCCAGTATGCGCTCAATAACAAGATGGACATCTACAACAGCAACATCAATGGGCCGCTTTCTATCTCCAACCTGGTGTCCATGTCCCATCAGAGTGACTCGACCAGTTCTCTCTCCTCTATGGGAAGCTCAAGTGCGTTCTCCCCAATCCCAAACGGAGGTTCGTACACAGACATAGACTACATGAAGAGGCCCTTGAGTAGTGCTTCCAGCATAGGGGAACTGTCCACAGCATCGGGACGATCCACACCGTCATCTGTCAGCACAAATGCATTGTCAGCTGTTAGACAGCAGATGGCTACAGCCCTGTTACGTCTCAAACAGCTGGAAGAGCAGGTCAAGGCTATCCCAGTCCTTCAGGTCAAGATCTCTGTCTTGAAGGAAGAAAAAAGGTTACTTGTGTTGCAGCTGAAATCAAAGAGCAAGGATAGGCATCTAAGGCATGTTGGTGTCTGTGATGGTATCGTTGAGGTCGATGGTGTGATAACAGTAAATGGAGATGTGTCAACTCCGTATTATGAGCTTCCCAATACTGATATGGTTCATACGAGTGTCATGTCACCTAAACCTACCCGCCCCTTCAGTCCAGGTAGCCCAGGTCGGGCACCCTCTCCCAGATTTGGGTTCCACAGTGGAAGGCCAAGTAGCCCTGGACCGGCATCACCTGGGGTAATGAGACGCACCAGTAGCCCTGGTCCTACCAGCCCCACCCCATCTTCCCCGCAATATAGACCCATGTCCCCTTTGAAATCACCACAGTCCAGAACGCAAGGACCTCCTACTTCCCCCAAGCCATCAATCCCGAAAGGGAAACCCCACCTACCCCCTGTTCCACCAAAGAAAGCCTATGTAACACCTGTCCCGAGGCCCAAAGCAGAAACTAGATCAGTGGGTGTGGATGCTAACATGATCAGCACCGCATTGAAATCTCCCGAGACAAAATCCATTGGGATTAACGTGGATTTGATTTCAGAAGCCGAGAAACCAAACACTGCTAAGGTCATCGAGAGGAAAAGCAAGATGCAGCCGGTGAAGCTATCGAGCGTCCATCTACGCACCGTACGTAGCATGGCATCGTGGGATAACAAACGGAGCGTGGATAGCTCAGGGGGCGGGGGAAGTTGTTCGTCAGCTGATATGGTAGCAGAGGGGAAGGAGGTAATCAGGGAGGGTCCGATAACGGCAATCAGGGCTAATAATGTCTCCTCCTCACCTAGCTCTCACCCTGACTCACCCAGTGAACACCCAACAACGATTAGCTTCACAAAGTCGTCACCTCAATCACCGACCAGAGCTAATGCATTGCAGCAGGACTGCAATGAAAGGCTCATTTCTCCCAACACTCTCAATATACAAACCTATGCCGCGGCTCCTTTACAGCAGCAAACCATTGTCAAGAATGTTTGCGAACGTGGCACCATAACGGACAATATCCAAACTAGGATTATGGGAACTAACACCAAACCACCCGTTTCAGCTAAGCGTAGTGATGCGAGCATCGGTACGGACTTGAGTGGAAGCGCAACATCAATGAGGGATGCATCAGTGACTGCAAGAATACAACCAAGCAATATGCAATCTACTGAAACTGAAGTGATCGAGATGGTGGAGTTTGGAGCCGGTACATCCGTCAAATGTGAGGAAAGCGGGGTCAATACGGTCAGTGTCTTGACCGTGGAGAGGGGGACATGTCCAGGACTGTCCTTTGACAATGTCCGGTATTTTAAATCGGTTGTGGGTGTAGACTCTGTGACCAGTACTGCTGAGGAAGGCGTGGAAGCACTCCCCGAAACGAGCTCATGCCAAGATTCTTCTACCAGTACTGAGATGATTGAGGCCGAGGAGAAAGATACAAACACTGAAAACGCCAAGCTTGTGACAAGCTCATGCAATACAGACAAACGAGCAGAATACGTAGATATTTGTGTTGGGGATGATATTGACTTGAAGGATATTATCTGCTGCCGGAAAGCAGATACACACACCATCGGTACTAATACAAGCCAAATGTTAGAGTCGAGGTCGCGAACAATAGGTATCGGGTTATGTTCAGTAGCCGATAGCTACTGCATTAAGTGTGATAACATCCAGACAAGAACAATTGGAGTAGGAGGAGGAAGAACATCCGACTGTCTCATGAGAACACGCACAATAGGCACGAACCACAACGTGCTATCAAGAACAATCGGTGTCGGATCCGACATGGTATGTGATCCAAAATCGTTGCTCGGATCTGTGACCACCGCAGTAGGAGACCGCGATGTGAATGATGCAATGTGTAATGTTTGTGACAAAAAGCAACAAAGGACAATTGGTATGGGGATAAGGATACCGACTCGTGATGCTGCCATTGGTGACGGGCCTGTAGCGGAGCAGCTGAACATCGGTGTTGGACTGTGTACAATCATGGATAGAATCTGTGACAAGTGCGACAACCTCAACACCGTCTCCGTTGGAATCGGTAGCTCCGACGTCAACCGATACACGCACTCGCGCTCCATCCAGGTCGGCGAAGTGTCGCCAGACTCCGCTATCGTGGCCCCTCTGTGCTCCAGCCCCACCAAGTTTGGACTGACCACATTCGCTAGTCTCTACAGCGATGAGAACGACTCGGTGTTCTTGATGGAGAACTCATCGGACACGACCGCAGAGTTCTCGGGAGACATTGATGATGTACCGGTGGGTGAATCGAGTGTTGAGGATGTTGATAGCGCTCCTCCAACGACAACGTTAGCGGAGATGATGGGAGAGGAGATCAGACCAGATCACTTTCAGCAGCTTCATGAGGCATTTACACCGATGTTCTCTAAACTTACATCGATGCAAGGTGAGTGGAAATGTTACAGACATACATGTGATTAACTACAGAAACTTACAATGTTGGAATTACATTTCATAAGTATAACAAGTTGTGAACAGCTACTGTACACAACATCAAAGTGGACAAATAGATAGCACATATAGAGTCATCTTGATACTTTTATATTTAAGATGTCTCTATATTTGTCTCTTTATTTGCTACTCTCCAGCTAAGTGTAGTTAAAGAGTACCTGGTAGGAGTTTATTCCTTTATATTTATATTGAGCAAATATCCATTCCAGGGGGTTGTGTGCAATATAAATGTAGCTGTTGATTATCATACAGTGTAATTAATGTATGTCTCTGTAATACTGTTTATAGCACTTTGGTTTATTGTTAAGGCACCTTTAATGAACTGTTATTATTATTCAATTTGGAAGTAAGACACACTTTGTTGGAATCGTTATAATTAAAGTGAATTAAAGAGAATTAAGGTTCTCTTGACACAATAGGCAGGAGAAAGAGTTGTTTTAAATAGAAAACAAGCTTGCTTAATACCTTAACTTTTAGTTTTAAAGCACAAAAGAAAGAAGGGTCCCATTGTAAGATTATGAGTAAAGAATATAATTAAAAACTTGGCAAGTATTTTCTTTTATTTACAACGCCTTCTTAAAATAGAAGCCACTACTGTTAAGAATGCAGCTTAATGCTGCCTTTGTTTCGTCATGCAATCCCTATATATACAGCCTGTCAAATATAGGCAATAGAGGAAGTGGCAAATTTAGACCAGGCTGGAGGCGGCTACTAGCCAGTGCCGCTAGCAGCTATATACCTTCTGAGTATTAATCACTGGAGTGTTAATTAGGAATACTTGCCTATATCCTTCACCACCGTCGTCATAAGTTGGGATGGGTCCATTTAGCGGGCTCACTAAAGTTGAATGATCGGGAGAGAGAGAGAGAGGCGTTAAGTTCTTTGTTGTAAAGCGAGGCAATTGGAATTGGATTCGGACACGGGAAGAGCGGGAAAAGCAGTTGGACATTTTTTGCTTCTCTGCGAGCTGTCTCGATTTTGGATGGTGTTTGCTCTGATTACCAGTGTGCTTTCGGAGCTCTATCAGCGTATTGTTCATTTTGTTATGCCTGCTGTAGTTTCCGTTGGTAAGAAGATTAGTGTGTTTTCGTTCAAAATCCCATTGTTCACAGCTTCACATTTAGTTTTGTTATTAGAAATACCACCCATTAGTGTGCTTGTGGGTTGTTATTTGATCTGTTTAATTACCATCAGGGTTCGTTTAAAAACATTACTCATTATGTGCTGGAGTTCACAAAGGAAAGAGGTACTACTGTGGAAGCTTCTAAAGTATGCTTTTGAACATTGGTTAAGCAATGCACTCAATGTATGTATGCCAGCATCAATCTTTTGTACAGCATACATGTATATAGATTTTCTACTGGATCTTTATGTAAGGAAAGATACATTGAAAAATTTATATTCCTTTTTCTAATTGTGAAGAACTCACAATTCAACTTTTTGCAACTTTTTACTACAGGGTATGCTGATTATTTCCTCATTCATGAATTAAGTATTGTTGAATGCTAATGTCGACAGTTGTATTTCTTTCATCCTTTATGTATTATAGAATCTGAACATCTTACAAGAAACATGGCACCCCAGCGTGAGAATGGCTCCTCCCAACCTCCCGAGGGCACCATATCAACGGGATCGCTGGACTATGAGATCCATGTTCCCATGGAAGAGCAGGTGATGCTGGGTAATGGATTCAGCAACCCTCATGCAACGCTTGCAGGTAAGAAAAAGGATATAAATAATATTCATTGACTTTATTTGAAGTTTGCATGTCGTTATTTGAGGGTCAAAGGGGGGGGGGGACTTTAACCGTGTTTTAAAGCCTATCTGCACTAGTTATAGAAGGCGCAAGTAGCTATGAGTAGTGCAGTGGGGCTTTAAAGGATATGTGTTAATACCAGTTTGGTTCCCAGCAGATAAATGCTATAGTATATATTGACATTGTGACACATACTAGTACATGTATTACTTGCAGACTTCGATCATATAAGCACACAGAAAAGGTACTGCTATTATTTGTTACATAATACCATTCACTTTACCAGGAAAATAGAGAAAGGAAACACACAATTATTATATAAGCCCAACTATTATACAACATGGCTCTTCAATTTTGTTCGCCACCTAATAGGAAAACGTATTCAAAGTTATTATGAGATATACATGAAGCAAAGCATCGTAAGATCTGAATGCACGCGTATGACACACACGCCAAGCTAATCGTTTAAATAGGAACCATATGGTTATAACTATCATGAGACGTATATAAACCACATAATCTTGGGTATAGGCTTGTCACATTGAGCTGAGTCATGGGACATATACTATTAATATGTGAGATACCATTTGATCTGATGTGGTATTTTTAATTTAGCTCAGGCTTGGATTTTCAATAAGTTATTAATGGTATATATGGTATTTATGGAGATCAGAAGATATTTGAACGCAGTCTTTTTACTTAATAATAGAATGTTTAAGAGGCCTAATCACATGAAAGAATAACATGAGTATACCGGTAGGTAGAATGTGTAAAGTCAACCCCAAAAATCTTTACTAGGCATTCTGTAGGTAAACGGTTAAGAAATATAAAGAAAATAAAGGATAACATAAAACCCTGCACATACACAATGTAGGATGTATGCATGCGTTAAGTAGTCCACTCAACAAGACATTATACTTCACTGGGAGTGTCTTTAAAGTATCTCTTCATAGAAGAAATATCCAAAGCTCATATTTTGACTGCAAAGACTGCAGTTTACAGCAACGTTGAACCTTACATCAAGAGCAAAATATGTTTTGGTGATCATTGGTCAACTTTCTGGTAAATTGATTGAGGGTTTCTATTGTAATCGTTGAATGGCAATGATTGTTCCGTAACATATTAGACATTATATATGATAACCTAAAAAAACAATTTAGAACAATAGAGAATATATACTCTACCGACAGCTAGATAGGCAATAGCAAAATTTTACACCATTTTAGGTCTCTGCAAAAAATATGGAGATCATGAATATAATATCATGAAATCAGAAACAGGTAAATGTCATGAACTGTTTGTGCTCTTGTTAGAAATGGTTATGCAGGGTAAGGTAATTTCAATTTGGTTTCCAGCCATATGGTACATTATTTATTAGTATACACATGTTGCCGAAATATATGTATGTTGCTATCCAGTAGTAAGGAATATACACACTCTCCATATTAAAGATTGCTGTTATGACATACATGTATACTGGTGAAGGAGAAAGCCCCCTGTCACTCACAATTAAAGTTGATCATTTCTAGCACCAACAGCCCTTATCTTCAAGGAACATGACATAATCATTCCCATGGCAACGCTTTCTCCGATAGTAAATATTCAATCGTGAATCAGAGTCAGGAGCCATTTTTTGAAAGTGCAAATTTGGCAGAGATAATCCCGCCTGTCGGCCTGACACCTACAAGTTTGTGAGATTAGGCCCAACCCGGGCTGGTGAGAGATGCTATTTTAGATTTATCCGTAAGCCCAGGCTCGCCGCCGAACAGCACAGCTCGACCCGAATACTCGTAAAAACATGGCTGTGAAGTCCTATTTCTTACGGGAAGGAAAGTTTAGTTGTCAGATTATTAGTAAAATTGGTGAAACTTCTTGAAGTAACTGAGAATATAAATCCCAAGTAGGCCACCAAATTGTAAATTTAATATTTCAGTCTCTGCCTAGGTCTAAGATCAAGTGTCAAACTTTTTACTTTTGAGTTTTGACTGCCTTCTATGGCAACAGCATTGACAACATATGAACCTATTTCTGTTTGAGGAAGAAAAACAAAGTTATTTCTAGTCCAAATTTTAAGCAGAAGAATTTTTAGCTCAAACTTTATATAACATGAAGCTTTTAGCCCAAAGTTGTAGCCGAACATCAATTTTTTTTCAGGATTCTGCTTCCCCACGGTGTGGAAGGGGTTTATAAAGTACTGTAATTTCAGTTTTTTATTTTTAAGGTGCATGATACATAATACCAACCTGGCGAGTGGGATAGTCTGTACTAATAAATTTTACAAGGACCTGTTTTAATTAACTGCCAAAGTTCTTGCTGTGTGTACATGTAATCCTACAAAGAGATCAAGTTTAAATCGCGATTCTGGTCTAGACCCCTTTTCCTTTCTGAACCGTTGGTGCCAAAAATGCAATTTTGTTGAAACCAGAGCTTTAGGCGGGCTTACAGATCCGATGATGTCATGTGAAAAAGAGCGATTATTTTTTGCTGATATTGCGCACATATATGATCCTGTCTGTTAGTCATTAGACTTTCATTAACTCTCTCAATCTCAATCTCAATCTCAATGCAAATTGAATTGCAGCAAGAGTGTTGTATGTTTAAGGGAATTCTGTACAATCTGTAGCAACTTTAATTAATAAGTTTTTTTTAACAATATGTATTTCCTTCTTATGTTTGCTATGCATTTATACACCCATGAGCTCAAGATTTAATCACAAGCCGTTCCCTCCTATGTTTTGTCAATGCACACCCACAAGTAGTTTTTCGTCATGATAACTTAATTTAACACCTCCAAGTTTAATAGATAATGTGACATATTGTGTATCAAATTTCTAAGAACATTGTCTTCTAGGGAAAGTTTTTATGAAGTTGTAATCTTAATCTTATCAGTGCCTATTAATACATACATATGTTTTGAATTAAAAAAAAGATTATAGGGTACAAATGTATACACTTTGCATCCGATTAGTTATTTATACATACAAATTTCATTCTTGATTTAAGAAAAATAAGAATCTAATATTTTGGAGAACACAAGATTATATAAACCATATATTCTTGGGCGGAAAGTTAGATCATACTCCTGTCCTATATTTATGATGAAAGTATCTCTATTTTAATTTTGGTAGTGAAGTTTGTACAAGGATAGAGTCATAAAGACTATTAAAAGATCTTTTTATTTATACATGTATGTTAAAAAAAATGTATAAGAATATAAAAGGAGGACTGTACACTAAGTTTCTATATGAATTTACTTTATCTGAACTTGACTTTTTCAATTGCATTTAGTTTTTATAAACCTGGATATATCTGTCAGTCATTTATCAGAACCAACAATAAAGTCTAGTTTTAAGTAGAAGTTCATCGCATTAGAAAGATAGTACATGTACTGTATGGCATGTCCCCCATATGAAATCAATCTAGAAATGGCTACTAGTATATGGTCTGTGGAAGTGTTTTACGACCCTTATATTCATTGAAAATCAACCACATATATGCCCTTGGTGTTGAAGTATATATGCCCTGCATGGTCCCCTTGAAAATGATAGACATATGGCCCAAAACTCTTTTGTGTCTCCCATTCCTTCATTGGGCTCTAATCCACTCCCTAATCTCCCCCTCACTCTCTAATCCATGACCCCCTCCATAAAAAGGGGGTGACTCCTCTGGTGTAGATTAGGGTCGGATTACTAGGAACAGAAACGTGATCACGACTTTCCAACGAAAGTAAGAAAAAATCCACACATGTGCTCAATGACTCAGGAAACATGTTTAGGAAATAATTATTCACGCTATGAAGCACCTGAACTTGGTTGCATAAAAAAATGTGACCCCCAGTTCACTCATTTATTATCTACAGTGGCGGATCCAGGAGTCTTTGGCGGGGGAGGGGGAGGGGAGGGGTTCCATAACTTCTCAATTCTTTGACAGACAGAAAAACAAAACAAAACAATCTACAATCCATGTTACTTTTCTTCCTCTGTTTCCCCTTTCTTTTTCCTTATGTGTGCCCCGCCCCCTCCATATGCCACTGCCCTAGACATACTCTCGGCGAGGTCTTTGAATATTTTCTTTTTAATAACTTTCTTGTGGTGGTGATTGTGGTTTGGGTAGAGTTGTCTATGAGTTATGGAACTCATGAGCAAAACATGTTAATGAGATAAGCTAGTACTTCCATGGTAGCCTCACATGTTTGTAGCAACAACAAATCTGTATTTTTATCATTATTGTTGTGTCATTCTTTACATTAGAGAACTGAAAAAGAGAATGAAAATGTCCTTCTAAGATATATTTATGAGTTTATTTATGAGGTAGACTGTACCCTGATTGAACCATTAATAGCATATGTTTGTGATAGAGTTATACCCAATGAATTTCATAATTTAAAATTTAAAAATCTGCTTCATCAATGACACAACATATATGTTTATATACAGTAGGCTTACAGTTGCACCATGTGAGAGAGATGTTTATGTTTATGTTACTATACATTACTCAATGTACTTTCCAAATCTAAAATTTAATGAAAATACACCCCCCCCCCCCCCCCCCCAAGAACCAATTGTATAGTACTGGTACCTTGGACTTCCTGTTGTTTTCAATTCCTTTGTCATTATTTGATGCAAAATAGTTGAGTCAGCTAGTGTACAGTGTACATCTTTTACCTTTGATATCACATTTCATTTTATTTCTTCTCAATTTCAGATGAGAGTCCAGGCGCTCATGCACCCAAGACTACTCTGGCAGCTACCATTATGAAGAGGGGGAGCCAAGACTCTGGTACGGAGGGACATCTCAGTGAGACAGAGGTTCCAGAGTTGAAGTAAGTGAAGAGAAATTTAAGAAAGTAAAGGGTCCTTCATTCAAAGAGAAAAAGATTGTTGGAGGAGATGTTAGATATCATACAGTGAATATGATTTTCTTGCTAGGTTTGATATACACATGAATAAAAGGTGAGGTTATATATATATATATATATATATAGGTATACAAATGACAGCAGTAAAGTTTACATTGCAGCAAGATAGTTAGAAAGTGCAATAAAAATGTTATTGACTTGTTTATGAAGCAGTACCTATCTTCTGATACTGGTACGATTAAAATCATGACTAAGTATTTCCTGTTTTTAAAAGAGACATGTCGAGACCAGCTTACCGGTACATACATATGTACAAATGCTTAAAAGTGTAACATGATGGTCAGGATTTCTTTATTTCTACACTTTCCATCTATTAAATAATCATTCAGAAATTCATATTTCAGTACATTTATTGTTTGAATGCTGAAATACTTATCACAGTCAAAACTGCTTTTATAGTGACCACCTGTCTACAAAGACCACATTTTTCATTTCCCTAGAAAATGGCTTCTCATTGAAACATGTACTAAAGGAACCTGTCTACAAAGACCATGTTTTGTGTTTCCCTTGGGCGGTCGCTATAGACAGGTTTGATTGTAATTTGAATTGAATCTGTTTTGCTAGGGTTGCAAGCAGCTCAGCGATGAGCTCCAGTAGCTCCGGCAGTGACGACTCCTCAGAGACGGAATCCGATAGCTCCAACTCCACCAGCTCCACCTCCAGCGAAGACCTGGGCTCCTTGTCTGGCTCCCCTCCCAAGGGTTCATCCACCGGCAGCAGGAGCAGCAGCAGGAGCAGCGGCGGGAAGAGGAACGGAAAGAAGGAGACGAACGATGGAGAGAAGGACGGAGGAGTGAAGAAGAATGGGGTGGAAGACTCAGAGATGAGGAAGGTTGAGGTTGGAGATGAGACGAGGCAGGCTTGTATCACGTTGGGGAAGCTGTTTGTGAAGCCAGGAGAAGGAAACAACAAGGATCTGGTGAGTCTCAATCTAAGTCTATTTTTGTCCTGTCCTCCAGAACATGGCCAGATTTAGTTTTACTGTCAATTTTAAATTGCACTTAAAAAGCAAGTAGAGCTCTCATTGACCGAAGTCTTTAAATCCAGCGTAATTCTTCAAGGGAAAACATAGAACATTGCAGATCTTGCTATCATGGTTATAAAGGACATTTAAAAGAATAAAATAGCCATTTCTGAAATATATTGTATTTTTTAATGTGAATGAGAATCAAGTGGTTTTTTTAATACTAAGCTGTATTGAAACTAGTATCATTCAAGAGGGTCTTGAAGTCTTGAGACTACCTTATCCTCAAACAAGGATTTCAGATTTGTCGTGGTGTACCTTCTCTATTTTATGTTATGTCAATTATCTTTTGGATCATTTTAAAGATGAGAAAATAATTATGGGGTTGTATAAATTAGGAGCCCATTTATAATTTCAGTTGTATTTTTTTTTTTTCATACACAGACCACCTGCATGGCAACGGTTGCCAAGAACTGGTTCCGCATCACCAGCCAGAAGTCTTCTGACCCTTGGCAGGTCACAGGTTTCCTAGAGGTCGTCGCAAAGGATGCTGGGAAGGCTGTACTGGAGAGGATTGTCAACATTGCTGATAGCAATGTAAGTCTAAAGTGGGCTATGTAATGTTTTTTGTTGGGGGGGGGGGGGGGGAGTGTATTTAAGCCATTCTGATTTGTCCTGACTGTAGTTTTATCACGGCAATTTTCTGTGGAAGATCAGACTACACTACCATGCTTCAACGCTGCATGAACTTGGGTCGTAATCTCCACTGGCCATTACTCACTCAGCACTCCCTGACTACCGAACCAAACAAACCTTTAAAAATAACTCCAAGTCATTGCCCAGTTGCCTCACTCTATGGTCATGCTTCATTCCGTTTTTTTATATTCTTGTATTCAAACTGTGGCCAGAGGAAACCCTGCTTGGGTCTTAGTCACATAGGAGGCCCCTGTAATGTGTAGGATGATATTGACTCAGAAATGTGCTTGGGTTGTATGGAGGAAATAGAAAGTTCATACAGATGGTCATTGTAATGTGCAGACTATTTGTTGTAGAAGTGAATAAAACCTGTATGCCTGGGTTGAATAATAAGCAGGTTTATCGTATGAGGGTATATGCTACACCAGGAACGAAACAGTTACCCAGTACAAATGACCTCTGACTCATGTAACTGTTCATCTAATGAGAATATGTCTTGTCTATGTAATCAAAATGCTGTTTTCATTTTGGAGTTTCTGACTGTAGCAACAACAGAAAAAGGAATCACAAAGATTCAAATGATATTCAGTCAAAAAATATTGTGTTAGCACATAAAGAATTAATCAGCTACACATGAATACAAGACATAAATACAGGATGTACATGTACCGGTACATCTATATCTGTAGTAATGGTTTCATGATTTATTTGGAGAACTTGTTGGACTGGGTACTGGGACCAGGTGCATCAGCTCATGTTGAAGAATTAGCCCCAAAACCTGATGATTTGGGATAAAATTATACTGGAGTTATCAAAGGTGTAGAAACAGAACCTTGTAATTTTTAAGTTGGAATGATTGTGAGATTAGGACCTGTGATATCAACTCTTATTTTGATCTCATGATTAGAAGTGATGTTTTGGGATGAATTCATACTGGAGGTACAGATATGGTGAAACATGACCACATGACTTGGTTGGAAAAAAGTTGTGAGATTTGGGACTAGTCATCAAGTTAGTAGAGAAAAATACCCTAAAATAATGTGAATTGGGGGTAATTTTAACCTGGAGGTATGGAAGATGGTGAAACAGAACCACATGATGATGTTTGTTTTTTAGGGGGAAAAATACGAGTTTGGGGATGACCTGGAAAAGTACAGGTGAAGTCACGCAACTTTCTTGAATTCCCAGCTCCTCTTTACGTCACTCAGTTCTTGATACTTGATCTAAAAACACCAAGGTGAAACGATGACTCAATGACAAGGAAGGTTGAGTTGGGCTTCACCTCTAAAAACAAAAAAGAACTATCAAAAGAAGCAGAAAAAGAACTAAAAGCGGAGGTTAAATATAGAATATGGATTTATGTGAACAGTTGTGAGTCAGTTATGAGCAGCACAAGATTTATCAGCACAAGTTTTGATGTAGAGGATGAATGAAAAACGAAGAGAGATTAAACAATGTAGATGATTTGGTGATGAAAACAACACATATGTTCACAATTGTCTTTGATAAGTTCATGTTTAGAAGCATTTTGAATCTTTTTCTCTTTCCCTAGGAAACAATATTTGATTAGCAAGGTTGAATATTATGTGATTAAATGTACACTTAACCTACCTGTATTTACATAACATATGCAAACATTCTAAACCACACACATCCATACATATGTATTTACATAAAAGTGCATGCATATATAGTGCATTTTATAAAGGGAAAATCAAGGCACATTAGGAAGCAAGATGCAGGCACTAATCGTGACTATGAATTGGAAATTCAAACGATAAACAATGCCTTCAAAAGTCATGAAATGAAGTCATATTATACAGGATGTTAATGATAATTGGCAGAAAGGGTACAAACTCTGTTCACTTTGGCAGGTAGCAGCGATTGCCATGAGTAAAGGATGAAGTTTAGATTATTTTACTTATCACAATGTGACAGTAACCACGTCTTATTGTTGTTCAAAAGCCATGTTTGAGGACACAAATGTGTCGCCTTGATTTGAATGATACTTTTCCCATTGTTCTGCAGCTGCCAATCATGTTGTATAGGTTATCCTTGTGAAAGTGTATTAACTCATCATAGAATCACATGAAATACACTCATTATGAGGAAACAATAGAGATAATAGAGAGGATGGATAGGTAGCGAGCTAATGAGAGATACTTGAAAGAGAAAGAGATCAGAATTTTGGTAAAGGCAGGAAGGAAATTGTAATGAGCAGAAACAACATGGATTAAGAGCTAGGAAATATTCTAGGATTATATTTTCATGTGTTGACCGATAAATTTAAACAAGAAAGTTGTATTTGTGATATAGGCATTGGTAGCTATTAAAATGAACTTTATATTACTGTGAGAAGGCAAGAAGAAAAACATTGAACAACTGGTATTACCAGAACACAAAAACAAAATACAAGTGTAATGCATGAATGAAGTGAACAGTAGGGTAGGTTTTTGTCAAACACTTTGATGTATTCGTGCCATGGAGGAATTTTACAAATTGGCATCAATTTTACATTAAGTGATGATGAATGAATATTCACTGACCCTGCTTTTGATGACCAGGACTAGGACCAAGCCCTGCTTTCAGGGACGATCAAGTTTGCTTCAGGAAATTTGATATCAGGCTGAGTCACCCCAAGTAAAACAAACTTCAAGGGCATGACGTACACGAGACTGGGATCTGCTGTCAACAGCAGTAATAAAATAAGTGGAGATAGAGAGAGATAGTGAGAGAGAGGGAGAGGGAGAGGGAGAGGGAGAGGGAGAGGGAGAGGGAGAGAGAGAGAGAGAGAGAGAAGGTGAGAAAGAGAGAGAAGGAGAGAAAGAGAGAGAAGGAGAGAAAGAGAGAAGTTAGAGTAGAGAGACATACAGACAAAGGGAGCCAGATAGAGATAAACTACATGTATGTAAAAGGAGAGAGAGATATTTTTAAGTCTGAAGTTGTATTGAAGTGCACATGCACAGTCGTTTTTTTTTTTTAAATTTCCAGTGCTTTCTCCTTATTTTCTCTTTCTCTTTTTAATTCTACTTGTATGTACATGTATTTCATTGTACATGTTTTTTTAGTACATGTACTTATCAAGTTATGTTATCCTTTTTTTTAACAATGTTGTTGTTATCTCATACATGACAAGTGTATTTCATGATTAAAGGTAAAGACCAGTATTGGAAACGCCCCAATTTCAAAAAATAAAATGAAAACTCTCATTACCAATCATGTGAAAGAATATGTTTTGACTAATACATGATGATAAAAAAATTGCCAGGAAACCGCCTTCTAATTCATATATTTGGTAAATTTGTTTCTCTCATGGTCTGTGAGAGATATAGGGTAGTCCCATATACATCTTTCTGTGTATAGTGCTTGTAAATTTACGAAGAATGGGCCAAATTTCTTATCATTTTGATGATTCCAGAACCTTGCAGATGCTAGATGCTAGATGATCAACCTTTTCTGATCGATTCCACAACGTTTCTTTCACAATGCAATCGCATGACCATAACTGGTCTTTACCTTTAAAGAACACGGTAGATGTTCAGCCAATGAAAATGTTACAATTTTTCAGCCAATAAAAATGTTCTACTTTCATCTTCCCTCTTCCATCACAGGGTAACACGGCTCTCCACTACTCCGTCTCCCACGGCAACTTCGACATCGTGCTCCTCCTCCTAGACACCGGGGTGTGTCAGACGGACAAGCCTAACAGGGCGGGGTACACCACCATCATGCTAGCATCCCTGGTCCCCATCCAGAACAAGAAGCATTCCAGTGTGGTCTCCAGACTCTTCAGAGAGGGGGATGTTAACCAACGTGCAAGCCAGGTACAGTATTTGTTCATTCTACTCTTTTAAAGGTATCGTTTAACAATGTTAATCTGAGATATATGGCCCTACGTGTTATCAGTGCATTTGGTATGTTGTAATATTGAAGCCCTAAAAAAATTGCGCTTCAAAATGATTATGATTGAAGTGCCTTGAAAAATAAAAATTGTGAGTGACTGGTTTTACCATACTCGTTTTCCCCAATAGACTGTACTGTTAGGAAAACCGTTAGGAAATGCAAAATTTGATTTTGATTTCCCATCATAAATATCTTGATAATTAGACAGGCGATCGGCTTGTAAAAGTCATGGGGTTTCTGACTGACCTAACGGTTTATAATTATTTATATTAATATTATTTATAAAAAAATAATTTGTGTCTGTGCCACAAATCTATTAAATACAGTTCTGATGTTGTCTATCATTTGAATAAAATCCCAAAATGCAGAATAATTGGAGTTAGGAATATATAGATGTTTAAAAGGGCTGGAAACACTGGATGTCGAATCATCTATATGTTTGATGTATGCATTTCATGTTTTGATGAATGGATTACAATCTCAGATTGATGAACTCATTCAGCCAAAATAATTTTAAGGAAAGCATTCACAAACACATTCATTGTGTTTGACAGCTATCTCCTCTTTGTTATGAATGTCTACAACTGGAATTAATCCTTAAAACTGGATTTAATGAGCTCTTACAATGTTTTCCCTTCTTTTATTAGGCTGGTCAAACAGCTCTGATGTTAGCGGTCAGCAAGGGAAGACTGGACATGGTCAAGCTACTATTGACCGCTGGCAGTGATGTCAATACACAAGATGAGGTGAGTAAGATGGATGAATGGATGTTTGATAAATTGAATCGATTTATTGATCGATTTGCTAAGGTAAAAATAATTAGTGATAGATTTAAATCTCCTAATGCTTTCATAATGTGTTGGAAGAAGAGGGATACATCTGATGTTATGAGTCATTGCAGATGAATGGATGAAGATTTTGTTGTTGTTGTAATTTTTATCCTAGCTCAATATTGACATAAAGAAGATAATTCTGTGTATAGTAAAATATGAGGAATGTATTATTGAAAGACTTATACATCTGTAAGTTTTGGATTTTGGGTGGAGACACTAGGATGGTCTGAAGACTTAAACAGCTATGTATGAGAATTTATGCACACAAGCTCCATATAATTTACAATGTTATTGGATGATTCTATACAAACTGGGGGTGTTGGCCTTTTACAAGTATACTAAAACACAGATGTTCTTTTAAATATGTATAGATTTTTTAAATTCTATTTTCTTTGACATTGATTTCCCAGGATGGTTCTACAGCCTTGATGTGTGCCAGTGAGCACGGCCATCTTGATATCGTCAAGGTGCTACTCTCACATCCACAGTGTGACCCACACCTAGAAGATAACGTAAGTCTAACACGATCTTATACAGTGTATGCATGGAACAGCTAGGTTAATAGGCCATTTTCGTTATGTCACCTATTTGAATGCATAGGTCTTTGTGAAGTGCCTTGGATACACATTATTTCATTCACCTGTTAAGACTAATTGTATTTCAATAGTCAGAATGCAAACTTCATATAATTTGTGTTTTCAGGTAGGGCGAGCCATAATGTATGTCTTACCTAGCAACAAATACCGTAGGCAATTTGCATTCTGTTACAATTATTTTTAACAGGTGAATGAAATACATTACGAAAAAGTCCTATTGAGCTATTGAATGATTCGTGTGGAAATTACTAAATGAATATTCATGTTGTTAGAATGCTAATCATTTTTCAGTTAAACGTTTCAATTCACCTTTGAATCTGGCTGCCATAACTTTGTTTTATCGAGTGAATGAATCAACTTCAGATTATTTATTTGATAAAATGTACAAATATTTTCTTCATAATAATATACATTTATACCCATCTTCATGCTTCTTTAGTGCAAATATATATACAGTGTATATGTATACCTGGTATGTTAAAATGGAATTCTCTTTTATTATAATTTCAGGACGGAAGCACTGCCTTCTCTATTGCTATGGAGGCGGGACATAAAGACATTGGAGTGTTACTTTACGCACATATGAACTTTGGAAAGCAATCCAGCTCATCGGTAAGAATATCGTATAGCATTTTAAAGCATTTTCAGCATTTACTGTCAAAGAAAAGCAATTAAAAAATGGTTCTTGATAATGTGACTAATCTTCCTTCATGACTATGCAAATCGATGACTGTCTACAACGCAATGTGAAATTAATATATTTTACTACCATTAATTGTAAGAATTGGTATGAAATTAAATTACTCTCTGTAATGATTTATTACACATTATTTATAATAATAATAATAATAGAGAATATTCATGAAGCGCATAATAAATTTAATAGTGCAAATGGTGCAAATTTCTCTATGCGCTTTACAATAAAAACAAATTTGAATATATAACAGTAGGAAATAATAATAAAAAATGTGATATTATCCTATCAAATTATGTTCTTCATCTATTACAACGTGCATTAACCAAACTCTTTCTTTTCTCTCGTTTATCTTTTACAGAAGAAAAAATCATCTGGACCAACAAGGTGTGTACTTAGTACTATAAATTTCAGTATTCTAGGGAGCAGCTAGTATACTGATGAAGAGAGAAAGCATGTTTTTAAATACACCTTTCAAGAACAGAATTATATGGATCAAAAGGTGTATGTGTTTTGATCTATACTTTTCTATTTTGTGAAATAAATGGCAAAATGAGCAATCTTTATAGCAAGTAATATGAAATGCTGCATTTATTTTATTCTTACTACTATCTGAGATCAGTATATTCACACTCAAGAACTTTATTCGAGTACATAGATGGATTTATGTATAGCAAACAAAATTATTCAGTAAGATACTTGTAGTTGCATCTTATTAATTTGTAGAGGTTTTTAATTTTTTATTCATTCTTTCCCCTTTTTAGCCCCCAGCGTCATGTGTCATCCAGTGCTGTCAATCACCCTCGCCCTCATTCTGTCAGCCTATCACAAGGTCCTACACGAAGCACATCCTCCTCCAGTATATCAAGCCTACCAGCTCAGCCTACAACCAATCATCAAGAAACCTTCTCATCCATCAGCAAGAGAGGGCGCTCTATGCTCAACCTCACCACAACCACCGGTTCCTCAAGCTCATCCAGTGGCAGCACTAACGGCCCAAGCGCTCCGATGACATGCCGATCACATACCACATCCCCCACCACCGAAGATCTTCCACCTGCACAGCTCTTCCGCAGCCGCTCGCTGAGCCCATCGTCTCGCACCCCATCGTTCCGTGCACTCCAGCTTCCTAAGGGACCCAACTCTAGCCATGCCAGTCGCATTCCTACCACACCGAGCGTGTCGCCAAAACGTGTTGCCGCCATCCTCGCAGCGCAACGCTCATTGTCGGCGCACTCCTCACACCGAAATTGCGGCTTGCCCACCAACGGCGCGGAGAGCCCAGCGGCTCAGCGTAGGGCATCACCAACAAAGAAGGTGTACGGTGCTCAAGGGAAAGCCAGCAGCACGGGTTCAAGCAGTGCTAAGAGTAGTCCAAGGCAGACACCACTACAGAAGAAAGGTATCAAGCCTGCTAGCAAATATTCAACCGTCTGAAGTAGCAGCAAACAGTGATGTGAATTAGTGACTCTTTACTGCAGCATTGTTGCATTTTTAATGATTATAACAACTATGTCTTCTATAGAGTTTTCTTGAAGAAGACAAAATGGGTGCAGGATGGTTATGGGTACTGTATAAAAGCTGAAGATGTGTCCACTTCAAAGCATTATTAATAGTTATGTAAAATGCAATACTTTTTGAAAGAATACAAAAAGGTATGCTGAAGCATTTTGTCCAGAACATTGGAGCATTCTAATACATGATATCGTTGGGTGCTATCTCTCTTTGAAATGATGACTGATGTGTGAAAACTATGTTAAAGCATTGTATGGAATATTATATATGTAGGTGCTATAGGTCATTTGAACAAAGATTTTTAATAGGAATCATGGAAACAAATTGAATATTCAATATGAATCACACAATCTTTCGTAATTTTCAAATATTTAAGAAGTAATTCAAGATTTATGGATACTACTAATTATTTAAACTCTGATGAAAATCATAGCAAGACTCAAAGCATAAATATAATCAGTTATAACAAGATTAAAGTATAAATCAAGAAGTTAAAAAGATGATACATGTAGGATACTATCTTGAAGAAGAAAAAGAAAGAAATTAAAGCAAGATTCAAAGTATCAATCAAGAAATTGAAAAATAGATTGGATACTATCTTGAGAAGAAAATAAAGGTTCAAAGTATCAATCAGGAAACTTAGAAATGATTGGATACTACCTTGAAAATAGAAGTAAATTGAAGCAAGATTCAAAGTATCAATCCTGAAATTAAAAAAAATAGATTGGATACTATCTTGAGAAGAAAATAAAGTATATCAAGGTTCAAAGTATCATTCAGGAAATTTAGAAATGATTGGATACTACCTTGAAAATAGAAATAAATTGATACAAGATTCAAAGTATCAATCAAGAATTTAAAATGATTGGATGCTATCTTGAAAAGTAATAAAAATGGTGTCAAAGTAAACTGCCAATTTTCAAACAAAAACATTAGATCAAGATTCCAGGTTTCAATCAAGAAATTAAAAAAAGATTGGATACTATCTTGAAAGATTTCAAGCAAGATTCAAAGCATCAATCTCAGAGTAAAAATTGATTGGATGCTATCTAATGATCCCATAGAATATATGCTCCGGTGCAATCGATATGATGGCAAGTTCAACAGCAACAACCTAACAATGAAATAAAGGTTGTATGCTATCTCATAATAATTTGTAGAAATAGGTGATTATGATCATGATCACACAGAGAAGTTTATTGCCTTAATAAGAAGATGCAATTCTATTTTTGAATGAGATGACAATTGAACTACAAGACTTTGCTTTGAAACTACAATGACTATTTAGAATGCAACTTGAAATAAAGTAAAGGAAGTATTAATAATATTCGAAACATCATAGTGAGGATAGTGAATGAATTAGCAGAAGGGGTTTATAACGTTGGTCAGAGTTTTTGGAGAGAGAATGATATATTCATGATTTTGGGATGCTACCAATATGTTCTGGACTTTAACAATATCTTGGGAAATAAATACACCTTAATAATGCAATGATGTAAATAAAACTTTCAGAGGAAAGACAGTATGTTTAATACACTGATGCAAAATGAACAATAAAATTATTTAGCTGAACAAAAAATGTATTCTTCACCAGAAACTTTCAATTTTTGACAAAAAGTAAGCAGCTGGGATTGGAATTGTGGCACAAACAAGGGATGTATATTTTTGTAAGAAATGACATTTTGTAATTCTATTAAAAGGTTTGACAAAATATGTTGTATAATTGATTGATCTTATGTTATTTATGTAGTATTTGCTGGTCATATACACATTTATAGCATGCAGTTTTTTGGTCATTTTCTGGTGACATCATTTTTATACAGTGCATTCATGAGAATGTATTTCATGGAATGAAGAGAGTCATGTAACAAGGAGTTAAGATAGAGGAATCACGTTAGCAAGGAAATTGAATTGGATTTGTAAATACAAGTGAATGGTTGGGAAGAAATTTGAATACAAGATTGTGGATACATTATACAAATAACGCACGGCCCAGAGTGCAATAGCGGTGAATGCAGTACGCGCGAGGTTTCTTTAGATTGGTGCCGCTCTGTGCAACGAGCCGCTTGCGGCGAGTTGACAGTGCGAACCATCTGAAGAAACCGAGCGTTTACTGCATTTACGTTTTGCACAACAGGGTCAAGTGCGTTATTTGTTTTATAAAATAGCGACACAAATAGCAACAAACGAAACTTTAGATCTAATAAGTTAGAGTCTACGAGAGTTCGATCTAGATCTAGATCTAGAGTTATGTTGGTTCTACTTCTAACTGTTAGACTAACTTACTAAGACCTTGCAGGCTTAGATCTACCAATAAGTCAATGGGATTCATTGCCTTGATTAAAAATAAAATCCATACAGTGGGTCTAGAGACGAGTCTACATCAGACAGCTGAAATTCCTGGCTTCATTATAAAATCCAAAAGTCAAAACAGGCCTAAATCCAAGGCAAAAGTAAAATAAAATTTTGCTTTTTAATAATACCCCGCTTGCCGCTCTAGCTAGCTAGCTAGAGCTAAGCTACGCGTACGTTGCGCTGGGGATCATGGTGGAGCGTACAATATTAGCTACGCGTAGCCTACAATAATTGCAATGCACTCGAGGGAGCGCGTACTACACGTACGCGCGCGCACTGGATCTCCATGGTCACGCGTACGCACCGTGCAATATAACTTTTTACTGCGCTTTTTCTGCACTCATTTCTGCAAAATCGTGCTTGCATCAAAAATTTGTCAATGCCATGTGACGCGTATTGACCAATCACGATGCTTAAAATACTAGAGCCATTTTATAAATATGTATAAAGGTTATGTTGTGGTGCAATAGTAGCCTTTGTCTTTTCTTGTTATTTCTAGTTATTCATACATGAAGTGGGTAAAATATGGGGGAATTGATATCAGAGAAAATGGACGGGGGGAATGCCAGTTCACATTCTTTTTAAAGATCTCTTCTCTATATCTAATTTAAAAAAAACTTCTTTTCAACAGAAAACCTCAATGAATTTACGACCCTATTTTTTTAAATGTAGTTGTTTTATGTTTACACATGTAAATGTAAGAGCAATGATCATTAAACAGATGATTGATGTTACTATAAAGTACCATGCACAAAATACAGATTAAGTAGCTGAATAAGAAGTATTCTTCAAAAATATGAACGAAAAGGTATTATAAGGTTTTATAAAACGCAAATTTCAACAATTTTCCTGGAATTAATCATCACTCTTACTTTAATATTCTGTGAAACACTGACAAACAATAGTTTATCAAAAGTATTTAAGTTTATGTTAATTTTGATATGTTGTTGAATTTGTTATAAAGAGGTCTATGCTTAATATGATATACATATATTAGCTCAGTTTTATCTATCTATCTGTCTATATATACTACAATGCATTACTTTATGTTCAGTTACTTGATCATGTATTATGTGGAAGTGTGTAGTTTTATTAATTTATTGTGTGATAATTTAATATTTGCGTGTTTGTGATTATGAGTGCAAGAAGTTGAATATTTTCCTTTTTACCATTAGGCAGCAACATACATGTACATGTATGCAGTTTTATTGTATATAATCTTTATATGTTATATTTTCTGTAGATCCAGATATGGTACAAACAATTATTCACATGAGTGGAAGTTCATTATGTGTTTGAAATTCATTTGTATATCAATATTTTCCCCACATCAATGTGACTGTATTACAAGACCTAATGCTTCTAAAACGATTGATAGTTTATGCAAACACAAAGTTAGAAAGATATATGTTGCTTTTGTTCTTTGGGCAAGAGTGCCACAAATCTGAAAACTCCCACGTTCATCACAAACACGCTACGATGGAAAAAATTCGAGAGTACTTCCAAAATTAACTATTAGTGGTACGTACAGTGACATTTGCAGGTGAAGAATTATGTCATTGTCATTTATGCATATACATTGGTTTGTTTTGTGTATCATTTATTTATGTTTCATTTTATCATTAGTTTATTATATTCAGTGTGCTGCATATTATGTATATTAACGACGGGTCACTAAAATATTAATATATTTCTTTGAAGCATTATACTCTAGGTCACAAGAGCTCTTGTTTTATGTTTTTGCGATGATATTGTTTGGTGGAAAATATCAACTTCCCTTAACTATCATTTATCCTTGTCCTCTCCAACTTAAATAATTATAAAAATAATTGTTTTTTTAGACTGAATATCTCCCTTTTAGTTTTTAATAACTTTGATGATAACGTATTTGCTATTATCTTTATAATAACTTTGATGAAATAGTTTTTTCAGTTGTCTTAGATTTATCCCAGCATTGATTTTTGGATGGAAAGTTTATTTTTCGCACAAATGCATTGTAACTTCGGTAACGATCACTGCCATTTTACACTGTTACCCACATCTTCCCCCTACATGTTATTCACACATTTAATTTTTGAAGGGTGATAATTGCAGAAAGATAATACAGATTCTATTTTAAAAAGTGCCATTGAAACTTCACCTCTTAGAATAAGCTTGGATTTTGGAAGAGGAAGGGGGCTCCTTCCTTACGTGTAATTTGAAAGGATGTGAATAAAAAGTGACAAATTTTGTATACAAAATATACTGCTTGTAACGGTTTGATGTATCAGATGACTGATTGGTATGGATATATGGATAGATCTGAATGAGAAAATTGAAAATGGGATGGGACAAAGTAATGGAAGAGAGAGAGAGAGAGCGTAAGAGAGGGGGAGGGAAAGGGAGAGAGACTTAATGAGAAACTTAGATTAAGAGAAAGAGAATGAGAGGGAGGAAGAGCAGAGAGATAGAGAGGGAGAGAAAAGAAGAGTGGGACAGAAGGGGAGAGGAAGAGAAAAAGGGAGAGAGATAGACTTAATGAGAAACTTAGATTAAGAGAATGAGAGGGAGAAAGAGAATGAGAGGGAGAAAGCGAAAGAAAGATAGAGGAAGAACGAGGGTGAGGGGAAGAGGGAGGGAGAGAGATAGTCTTTAGGATAAACTTAGATTGAGAGAATGAGAGGAAGAGACAGAGAGAGAAAGATAGAGAGGGTGAAAGTAGAAGGGGAGAGAGGAAGAAAGAGGGAGAGAGATAGACTCAAAGAGAAACTTAGATTAAGAGAAAGAGAATGAGAGGGAGGAAAAGAGAGAGAGAGACACACACACTCACACACACACACACAGAATTAAGGGGATGGAGATTAGGAAAGGACAGCAATTTATCTTTCAATGTCAAAATAGGGATATAAGGATGATGAATATAATACATCATCTACAAAATGGAAATCTTCTTTTGTTTCTACATGACACAACATGAAGTACAAACTTCACACTCAAATTTTATTCCAAACAACTTACATTTATTTCTTTATCTCATAATTTCTTGATAGCATACTTTCTGTACAGCGTGTCTTGTTTACATGTGCAATAATTCTTTCGAATTTTTACAAAAAACTTACACATTAACTACAAAAAAACTGTCTCTACTGCTTTATAAGAGAAAAGAAAAATGAAAGAAAAATAAACAAAGGCGATATAAACCCAGATAAAGCAGCTTTTATAAGGTGAATTCCAAACCATGTTGGCAAGACAAGAAACAGAACTCAGGTAGTATTCTTACAGGCATGTTGGGATCAAACTAATCAATTGTCAACCACAAATTGCAATCAGGAAAAATATATACTTTTCAGTGGCACAGACAGAATATTTGCCAAGATGTCTTTAGGGACGATAGTGTATCAGCAAGTACATGTACTACCGCTTATACTAGGACATCATCCATTTAATTCTAATTTTATTTTGACCCAACATTGATCTTTACATCGTTTCAGAAAACATACAATGTTTAAGCAACAGGACAGTCTCCTGATTTGTAAAGCTAAAATAGAGACATTTAATGAAAGTAATGAAAGAAAACTCTAAAGCAAAATTTCAAATTTCCACCAAGTACTCAAATCTAGGAATCTGGATAAACTTTGAGCACACCACTGGGTCCCGTTGCACAAAACTTTACATGGATGGTAACTTGGCCATCCAATGGTATTAACTACCATGGAAACTTTGATTTTGATTGGCTGTTGAGCCCTGTTACCATGGTTTTATAAGTTTTATGCAGCAGGCCCAGGTCTCTGCAGCATACATGTATACATGTAAAAAGACAGATAAATCTGTTACAGAGGAGCCTGTCAGCAAACAATTGTTTTCCCCGTCACTTTTTTTCTCTTCACAGTAGGTTACAATGTACTGACTCGCAAAATAAGCTGTATTTTGCTTTCTCAGTTATGCAGTAATCTTGCCACAATGTCCTTGATCAATACATACCTGATCCATATTCAACATCCATTATACACAATGCATGTGTATTACTGTTATGTATTGTATTTTAGAAGAGAGTAAAGCAGAAAGAGAGTCAGCTTAATGGGTATTGAATATCTGGTTAAACTAAATACATGTCTCGTTGGTGTGAGGGAGGTATTAAGAAATTAAGAAAGTCACTTAGGACAATTCAAGTATTATTAAGTAACTTGCTGTATTGAATGTCCCATACCATTTAAATTAACAGAGGAAAACAATGACATACTGTAGTCTTACCTAAGAACATAGCAAAAATCACTAACTCCTAACTAAGGACATAGGGGGAAATTACATATAGTCATACCTGCAAACATATTTTTAAAGGAAATTACATATAGTCATACCTCAGAATATAGGAAATAACATACTCATATACATGTCTATTACAACATAGGGAAAATGATTTAGTCGTAAGTAAGAAAATTGAGAAAATTACTACAATATAGTCATACCCAAGAACATATGAAAGCTGAAATACACTGTAGGAATCCATAAGAACATACAGATTATGTTCATAGTTTTACATATAAATGATAGAGTCATACCTGTACCTAACAATCAATAACAAAGGGAAAATGGCATCTAGGCCCATCTTATATAGAGTTGATATTAATCGCAACTTAATTGCAATTGAAATCAATCGTAACCATGTACATAGGAGATAGTAGACTGTAAACTTGCGATTGATTGGAGGACTTGCGATTGATTCGGATCAATGGCAACTATTTATAAGACAGGACCCTAGTCATACATACGTACGAACAAACAGAAAATAAGTTGAGTTGAAATCACTAATCTCATGATCAGGTTGGTTAAACATATTTTCTTTTTGATCGCCATTCAACTCTTGATGATTATCCCCTTACCTTTCTTTAAAGAGCAAGTAAATGCATACAAAGACAACAACGGCACATCATCCCAACATGTTAAGCAAATATACAATAATAATAATAAAACGGTGCATATAAAGCGCTTTCCACCAAAGTCTCTAATCATGAAATAGTATAGGAAAGACAGAGCAATTTATCTGTTTGGAGCCAGAAACGCATTAACTCTGTGTTAAAGTATACAAGTTAACACCCTTCTGGCTACAAACAGATAAACAGATAATTGCAACATACACGTGAGAACTAAAGGTTCTCCACAAATCCAAAAAGAGAGACTGTCATCTGTTTTATAGATCGTTATGTGTTTTGACATGAGTGTAGTTAAACAGCTATTTTAATAGATACCGAAATAAATGTGCACATTATTACCTAAATATGGCAATGTTTTTTCTTGACACATACAAGGGAAAAAACAATTACCTGATCATAATTTTCTTTGAAAATGTCCTATCTTTTCAAACAACCAACAAATTAAAGTAACTTGACCCACATCAGCTAACAATATAACAGGAAAATGCACTCTAAGGCTGAAAATAGTTAACACAATAAATAATTCTGATGATATGAGGAAATATGGGTGATCTATTTTAATAGTGAAAGATCACCTTTCATGGGAATCAATCAGCAACAACTTGAAATGTATTTCAGGGCTAAGAACCTCTTCTGTATCACTTAACAGACTCTTTGTATTTATCATAAAAAAATACATGTAATCATCTAAATTGTAACTGAAATGTCAATACAATAGCTTGGTGAAATGCAGCAGTCGTGCTTAAAAGGGATTGGGTAACTTTGCCTATTGGGGAAAATGAGTATGGTAAAACAGGTTACTCAAAGATTTTTACTTTTTTGAGGCACTTCTTGATCATTTTGAAGCGCAATTCTTTTAGGGCTTCAATGTTACACCATATCACAGACATTGATAACACGTAGGGTCGTGCATCTCAGATTTAACATTGTTAAACGATCCCTTTAAAGGTTAGTTCACAGGAGATGACCAGATTATCATTCCACTAATCAATAGAAATGTTATTTAAGTACAATGTAGACGAGTCCCACTCCCAATGAGCAGTTAACCTACACGAAGCATGTAAACAAAATGGCTCAATTTATGATAACCTTCCTCATTCCTCATATTGGATAGTTACACCCATTCCCCTATTAAATGTTCCACATGAATCCTTCCCATTCTGCATTTCAAATATAATCCTTAGAGGTACTTTAAAACAGTTTGAATCTACCATTGCTAATATTTATAATCTAACTTGCCCATTATCATATAAAATAAAATGTTGTTACAAAATCACTTACTATTTTGATCTGAATAATGACTATTCTACCCTGTGATTCTGTTAGAGAAAAGTCTCCTTGATAGAAAAAAAATTACAAACTAAAGAAGATGTCAAAAGTTGTCTAAAATTCTCAAAGCTTCACAATTGATGAGAAATGCTCAATTAAGAAGACAAACATGATACCATACATGTACCTTACAAAAATACATATTTCTTGTAATGTCTGAGAATATAAATTGACATCAAAAATGAGTTTCATCATCAAACAAATACCAAAACTACATATTATCCCATTATAGAGTTACAGTATTTTAAAGCCGTTTCTGAAGTTTTTGAAATTTGCACCTCCCTCCCCCCCCCCCCCCCCCCCCCCCAAGAAAAAAAGTAATCACATAAACACAATGTGTTACGAATGACTTTAATTTTGATGTCAACGATCCAAATCTTATCAAATTTCAGATGGACAAAAAGACCAAATATAGTAGTAGAAAATAGGTGAGAAGTATCTGACCAAGAACCAACAAATTATAAGAAAAAGAGAGAAGGACAATACTACCAAAGAAGGTTAGGGACAAAAATTACAAATTTTACAAAAAATCATGCTCAAACTCATGCCAGTCAATCTAGACAAGCCTTTACTTAAAACAAAACCGATTGAGTTGCGTTACTCTACAAAATATACAGTCTCTATCAATTTTCAATGTGCAAATTGCCACACAAATACAAAAGATAAAGAGGTGGTACAGGTATATAAGAATTGCACTTCCAATTTGTTGTATAAATCTTACCTAACAGTCTGTTTTTTTTCATGAGATGCATGAGAGAGAAGTTTGTTTGGAAAAAAATATGGAAAAGTATGTAAATTTACCAAAAGGTAAAATTGTATATTTATGTATACATGAGATACAGAATGTGACTGAACCCTGCTTTCCAAGAAAGTCCATACAATGTCCATCAAATCAGTCTACATGATATATTTACTACAAAGGCATAACACCTAGCCTCACCATGATACAAGGAAAAATACATTTCACCAAATGATGCTCCTATACTATCTCTGAAAGCTCCATGTAAAAAATAAATGTTAAGGTTACATTGTGACCACATGTACAGTGACCTTATCAACTACATGGACTACTTCTGTATCTACTTCTTCTTCTTGCGTGACTTTTTGACCCCCTTGTTGCGGCTGCCTCCTCCCTGCTGGCCATGGCTGTGACCCCCTCCTCCTCCTCCATTGCCATGGTGACTGTTGCTATGGCGACTTTGTTCGTTGGCTGAGCTCTGGAACTGATGGAAAGCCCCGGATCCGAATATATTGTCAAACATCTCTTCGTACCTGAACGTAACGTAAAATTGATAAGTAGATAAGTATGAATGTATATCTTCCTCTTAAACCTCACATCATCATCATGATTTTCTCAGTGTTATCTACATCATCAGTATCATCTTATTAACTACCATCAATATAAACATAATCATCACTATCACTATCATAATTATGATCATCATCAACAACTCATTACTACCACCACCTTCACCATCATCACCACTACCACCACCACCATTACCATCACGACCACCGCCACCATCTTCATCATCTTTATCGTTATCACCTCTACTACATACCTGCCAACATTTGAAAATAAGAATTAGGAATTTTTAGCACGGTATGTCTTCAAAATAAGAAATCGCACTTGCAGCGGCAGTGTAACTGGCACTACGTGGTAAATCTGTACCTGTAAATCTGTAAATAACGAAATTTTGAAAAATAAGAATATTCCGGATTTCCAGGTCCTAGAAATCCAGAAAATCTGAATATTCTGGATTATTTGTAAGGGTTGGCAGGTACGCTACTATCATCATCACAACAAACTACCACCACAATTCTCACCCCTATCTTCACCATTACCACCATCACCACCACCACCATCATCTTCATTACCCTGTGGAGCGTTGCTGCCTCTGTTGACTGCCTCGACCATCTCTCTTGACCTTGCATAGCAGACGACACGAGTTAGCCTCTAACCAATCAAGGTTCTGACAGGCAGCCCATTCTGTCACGTCGTACACCGTTCGATCATCACAGAGGTACACAAAGATCTTGAAACCAAGGTGGCGCGTTTCCTTCCATAGAGCCCCCTGGATGGACGCAAAGGAAGAAGTATATACTGGTGGATAAAGTGGGCGTTTGGGGTGTGGGAAAGGGGCGGGGGAGGAGTAAAAGCTTTGCCAACATGCATAATGCCGATGTGCTGACTAAATTACAAAAAAAGATTCTTAACCACTGGAATGACAAAGCCATGAAAGAGGATTAATATTCACTCAGGGACATAAACTGATCAGTGCTCTTTCCCTATCATATTTTGTAGGAAACCAGTTAAATGGACAAAAAGAAAATAGAAGAATTTTATTCTATATTGCACCATTATGCATGAACTTGAAAAAAGGTATTCTTGTGATAGCTAATCTAGTTTCACTGAACTTCATATTGTGAAGAATACAACATTTGAAGGAAAAGTGATGGAAATGCATGATGCAATCGACAGTGGTAGAACTGATAGCAGTCATAATCATACACATGAATACGCTTAATAGAACATAAAGTTAACTCGAAGCCGTAAAAGTCAACAACTCCCTAAGTCCAATCAATTTTTTGAACCATACTATGCAAAACATGTGTTATTAACATTTCCTAAGTTGAATTTTGTCCAAGTCTGACAATTTTTTGCCCTCCCAACAGAGTTGAATAACGCAGAACTCACTGTACATATGTGTGTATCATGTATAGGCTAGGGCCTATTACAAGAAATCAATAGACATGACATACACATGGATGCATGAATACTTCAATACTATTTCAATACATTTTCTTGCAGAGGGGCTTTAAAGGGTCTCATGAACTTACATTACTGACTGGGTGCCTGGTGTTATGAGTGGCACAGAATCTAGCAGCAGAGATGGGTAGATCAGTCTCGTAGCGCTTGTGGGATCTCCTACATACTCCACAGGGCATTGCATCGGCCGCCTGAAAGGAGAAGCAGGGGGTCGGTTAAAATAAATCCTGTTACAATGTAAACAAATCACATCCTTACATTTCTTACTTGATGATGACGATCGACTCTGCGTCTCGAGCATTTCTGCAAAATGGATATGGCGCTTTACAAATAGTCATTATTAACCGACTTTGTTACATCACATAATGTTCTATTTTTCAACAGTACATTATGGATTTGGGTATATTTTCACAGTGTTACCACTATATTAATGCACATTGATATCATTACTACCTTTTTCTGATCTGTATTTTCAATACTGATGTGTTGGAGATTTGAACTCTTAACATGCAAAATGCATCATGAAAATCAGCTACACAAATAGCTAATGTGTAGAGGAAACCTGAAAAACAAGATACCGTAAACTAAGAATGAATGGCATATCTAATATACAACAAAAAAATCACATGGAGAATAGAAATTTCCCTATGTATTTTTTCATATTCTCTACAACCCTCCTACTCTAAAACACTCTCTTACCTCTGCCATTTTCTTGAATAAATCGTTGACCTGTTTCAGAAGTAAAGAAAAGATCACCATGAACTGAATGAAGAATATGAACTGCTCCCCAATATTACGAAGCAATCTTGCCAGATGTGTCAGCTAAACGTATAAGTAACCTATGCCTTAGGCTTTTATAGTATACGTTACAATCTAAACTGTTGAATCCTGTATATTCATCTTCACATGTAGTCACACAGAAATCAGAAGACTCTCGTATTGGTTTTTATATAAAGCAGTAAAATCCCCCCTATAAAAAAGTATTTAAAAAATACATAACAAAGTAATAATAATCAATACTCAATTAACATCAATTCAGATCAAGTTTTGAACTTTCACGGTTGGAGGGGCACATTCATTGAACCTTCAGAAGGTCTGATAAAGAAAACTGCAAAAATAGAGTATGTAGCTACTTTAACATGTGCATCTTTTAGACATTATTGTTCAAAACTTCAAAAATTAAAACAAAGAATGAGAAATGAGGAGGATTGAGCTCTGGCTGTTAACTGTAGTCTCAAGACTACATGGTTTTGACAAGCATGATCAAGATTCCTCTCCTTTCCACCCAAGATCAATATAGCAACAGGATACTTCCAATGCTCATCAACATTTGAATGGCAAGATGCCTCGTTTTTTGCAACTTCCTTTCAAAGACTTGTTAATGTTAATATTAAATAAATGGTTATGCTCACTCATGCACGAATGGTATGATTCTATTTGCATATCATCTTGAAGAGGATTGACTTATGTTTGCTTTTTTGACATATGAAAGATAAGTTTGTATCAAATCTTTATTTGAAAATCTTAACTATAACTTTTTTTTTGTGGTCGAGTGACCTTGAGTTTTGACCTTGTCACTGACCTTGTCTTGTAGATCTTCCTTGTAGTCAAGCTCAAAGTCATATTCAGTTCTTTTAGTCTAAAAAAAGCAAGAAATTCCATCATAAAAAGTACATTTGAAAAAGAAAAGAATAGTTTGCAATATACAAAATGAAGATATTGTGGTGACCTTTCACATGTAGATGTGGGTGCAGGATAAAATGACAGTGTTTATTCACCAAACCTGATCAAAACGTGCCTTCCTGTGTAATAGCCAAATGAAAGGTAAAACTGTTAGATAAAGTTGAATCTCCAAAACACTGACAACCACATTTAAATTATACTCAATTATCAAAGAACAATAATCATGTAGTGTTCTGTAGTTAATCATGTGTCAGAACAAGAAGTAATATTTCTACATGTTGTTGTTTGCTATAAACATACACAACATGCCTTACCGTGTCACTTAGTATTGCATAGGCTTTCTGTAGAACCTGGAAGGCCTCATTGGCTTGAGGTTGATCAGTCTGTTTGTGACAAATAAAATGAAAAAGAAAGATTAATTATACAAAATATAAACCTGTAAAAACAGACATATTTTTGTTGAAATACAGGAATGGGTACAAATACTTATACAGATGCTTCAATATGGCATGTTCCATGTTTTTCTGAAAATATTTAATTTTCAGGGCAACAGTATTTTGCATATTTTTGTTATTACTCACAAAATGCCAGATACGATTTCCTCTCTGCAAGTTTGAATGTTTATGTCTGAATGACTGACAACATATTTTGTTATTCTCCTGCTTCAACGGAAAGCAATTCAACTCGACTATATAATATCTTAAGAATATAGAAACATACAAAAAGTTCAAAAGTAATTTGAAAACATATTTATTTACCACTTTGTAACAATTCACAATTATGAACCAACTACACCATTTCTGCTCCTTCTGCATTTTGTTCTGTGAAGCGCATAGAGACATGTAATTATGCCTGTGTTTTATGCGCAATACAGAGACGTTTAATTATTACTAATACATTTCCAAAGAAGAAGAGGGGAAGATCTCAAAATATGTAGATGATTAATCGCAGAATGTGGAGCAACAGGATATGAAATGCTAAAACGGATGGCTCAAGACCGAGGTACTTGGAGAGACACTTGATGTAGAATTGTGTTTGGGTCACTGAACCTGTCATACTGACAGATCACTATTGATGATGAATGCATTTCCAAGGGGATGGGGGTTGTTCTCCGTAATCCGGTACTTTCAGGGGATATGTTTCGACTCACTTTATCAGGATGGACGAGCATGCATTGCTTGCGGTAGAACTTCTTGATGTCATCCTCTGGGGCATCCTCGGCCACTCCTACCACCTCGTAGTAGCTACCAGGTTCACAGGCAAGGATGCGATGAATGGCTGCATGCTCTGAGGGATCATCAAGTAGAGAACAACAAAGGATTAGCTCCTACTTATTTAACGAAATTACTTACTCCAAACTTGTTCAAAACAGAACCCTCAGATCTTCCCAAAAGTCTCTTCTCACCATTCCACAAATAAATACTAAATTCTACGGGTCTAGCTTTTTTCAGGTTTCAGACTACCGGAAAATCTAAAAACTGTGATACTGTTGACAACTTTAAGGCGCGTCTTAAAACATTTCTTTTCGAAAATATTTTTCAATGTTTACGAGAGAAAGTATGTTGAGCATATCTCACTCTTCTTATGTTACTCTATCCACCTTTCCTTCTTACTCTTTCTTACAGCGCATAGAGACATATTGTGATATGCGCTATATAAGTACGGTATATTATTATTATTATTAACACCATGGGATCGCAATCATCATTAATAATGATAAGCTAGCAAATTTCTTTTATGCTAGGCAAGGTCTTTTTTTTTATTTATTCATGTTCATTTGTGTAGCATTGTCAAGAGGAGTTTAGCTTACTCAAAACATGAACAAGATACAACGATTGGACATAATAAACTTGAATGACCCTTTTCACAAACATGAAGTAATATCCGACTAATATATGAAAAGGTGCCATGTATCTTGTGAACAATCATCAACTTGGAGGTGGTTTAGGTATTTTCATGGAACTTTCACAAGAGGATATGGACATGAGTGACTGGAAAGTCTACAGGTAACAAATACCCAAGAATTTGTTCAACATTAAGTTCATAAAACATCCTACTCCCCCCCCCCCCCCCCCCAAAAAAAAGAAACGAAAATATGATGATGATGATGATGATGATAATGAATGACTTACCGGTGCTCGGAAGGTCAATGTTCTGGGTCTGTTTCTTCCTGGGTTTCTTTGTCCTGGCTCCTTGCTCCTGCTGCCCACTGCTACCCCAGCCCCCATCACCAGACTCTCTCTGGTGGCTTCGGTGAGAGCTGAAGAACCCGTCGTCATCCTCTCTAGGATGTTTCTCCCTGTACCACGCCCACAACTCCCATCCACGGCGGTAGGCAAACTTGCAGGTGTCCCTCGCGCTAGAAAAAGAGAAAACATTGGAAGGAAAAATTATGTTTTGTAATCAATTACTTTAAAAAAAAATTAAAACGTCAGGCAATATCTCATTAGATTGTTAATAGAAGAATACTGAATCAAGCATGGAAGCTCCCTTTAATAACATGTTCATGTTTTCTTGATTTTAAGAAAAGACATGCTTACATGTATTTATATGTTGAACTGAACTTCATTTTACGATCTTCTTTCACATCAATTTTCTGAATGTATCATATTTCCAAGAACCATTGTATATAGTTTAATGAGGAAGTAAAAGCAGGGGGAAGCCCAAGGTTCAGTGACACAAAGACGTAACTCCATATTTTTCCAAAATGAGTATTTGATATCAAAATGTTCAGAAATATGTGGGCTTTCCAGGAAACGCAAAGACTTAACTCAACCCAAACACCTTATTGAAGTCAATCGCTAGTGAAACATAGACTTAACTCCTTAAGGCCCAAGTGCTCAGTGACATATAAGCCACTTTTTCTCAAAATGAGTTACGTCTTTGTGTCACTGACCCCTTGAAGTATACTTACAAAGCCAACACGAATGAGAGTATGACGAGACAGAGGAGGACGGTGAAGAGTATTAACCATGCAATTCCATTGCACAGCTTCTTGCCAAGATGAAACCACCATTCTGTGAGGAATAAAAAAAACCTGATGTAGTTGCATTTTCATCTACAATCTTTAAAATCAATCATAATAGAGAATTCATGCATCATTTCAAAATGTGAAATGATCTATTCACTAACGAAGCAACAAGGGCTGTACACACCCAAAAAAGCAGTCAAATAATCTTCATGGCAAATTATCAGATAGTTTTCAATGAACTAATATGATCTGATGCTGTTCACCATTCACAAGTTAATATTACATTTGGGAGGAAAATTACACAGTGCAGAGGGAATTATTATTCTCAATTGCTCTCTCCTGTATATAAATAACAGTAGGAGTGAAGAATATGTATTACTTCTTCAAGAGTAGATCATTGTTTCATCGAGAATCAGGTACTAAACTTCCATACACTGCATTGTAAGGCACTCACCATCAGTGATTCCCCTTGTCAGGTCTTCCTCCAAGTCGCTATCTTCAGCGCTGTCATCCTGGGAAGGAGTCCGAGGTCTATCTTCAGGTTGGGCAGGCCATGGCCTTCTGGGTTGTTGGGTGCTGGTCCCTGGCCTTCTGGGTTGTTGGGCGCTGGTCCCTGGCCTTGGTCTGTCTTTAGCTGATCCTGGTCTCTTGTCCTTGGAATCCTGCTCTGCAGACTTGGGCTTACTGTAGGTTGCTCGGGTAGGACGCTTGGCATGCGAGGCACTTGATTGGGGCTTCCCCTGCTGTTTCTTTTGCTCCTGCTTTTCTTGCTGTATCCTTTGCGCTTGCTTCTCCTGCTGCCTCCTCTGTTCCTGCAGCTCCTGTTGTCTTCTTTGTTCCTGCAGTTTCCGCTGCTGCTCTTTCTCTAGGTGTTCTGCCTGGGCTCTCTCCTGCTTTTTCTTCTGCTCCTCCCTTTGCTTTTCTTTCTCTTTTGACAACCAGGAGTTCTTCAGACCCTCTCTCAGTTCTGCAAAGGCACTTGCATCAAAGACCTCTTCCGAAGGGCCATTTCCACACTGAGCAGAAACATTTGGTTGTTTTGTTTGGGAAAATGTTTTCTCCTCTGATGATGCAGATCCTGTGCTCTGGTTGACACCAGAGGGAGCTGATCTGCTGTTTGAGCTTGATCGAGAACTATTTGGAGTAGAGGACTTTCTGTAACAATGTGCTGAACAACCAAAAGGATGGTGGAAACCATCCATATGGGATTCCCCACTACATCTCCTTTCTCCTCTTCCTTCATCAGAAGAACTCTGAGTACCACTGGAGTCCCGCCTCTGGGTAGTCCCACTGGAGTCCCGCCTCTGGGGAGTCCCACTGGAGTCCCGCCTCTGGGTAGTCCCACTGGAGTCCCGCCTCTGGGTAGTCCCACTGGAGTCCCGCCTCTGGGGAGTCCCACTGGAGTCCCGCCTCTGGGGAGTCCCACTGGAGTCCCGCCTCTGGGATAGGTGTTTTGTTGCTTCCTCCACTTTTGGATCCGATGACCTTCTCAAAACACCGGTGTCATCGTCCTTCTTATAGCTGTACATCCTGGAGGGTCGGGGATCCGTTGGTGAAGCAGGCTGCTTGATTGGTTCTCCGTGATGCTGAGAAGACGTAGGCTCTGCTTTCATGGCAGAGGCTTTGCTAGCTAATGCATCCTTTGCACTGGATGAAGGCACAGTTTGGGCAGGGTGCAGAGGTAGATCTTTGCTTAGGACTGTTCCATTCGCCATTCCTTCATTCATACTGCTTCTCACAGATTTTGTCAGGTTGGCTGGTTGCTGTACAGTTGGACGATCGGGCAGCTCACTACACTGTTCTGACTCTGCTACCCGGGCATGATCTTTTTCCTTGACATGGTAATCCAAAGAAACATCTGAACGGCTATTTGTAAGGATCCTCACTGCTGATAATGGGTTTGTTGACTTTTCTGCTTCCTTCTTCTGTTTCTGCACGGCTGTTTTGACAGGTTTCTGACCTCCAAATATCCTTTTGGGGTCAAAGAACAGATTGCTCTCTCTGGTACTTGTCTTCTCTTGACCCTGTGTCAGCGTTGATGTAGATTTAGGGCTGGTGTGTTTTGAGCTTCCTGTGGTTGTTGGAACTTTGCTGCCATTGCCTAATTTTAATTCATCAGTTAGTTTCAACTTCTCTATAGAGCTATTACCATCTGATTCACTACTTGGTGTTTGATTCTGCACAGAGGTTGACCTCATACCCTTAACAAAATCCTCCTTTTTGGTATTTTGTGATGTACCAATGACATGATCTGTCACATGTTTGGAACGGTCTGAGCTGTCATTCTGTGATTCTATACGCTTATCAAGAGGAGTCGCTTGGGAACTCTGCTCCTGGACATTCTTAGATGACACACAGGGTTTTTCTGAGGCTTCTTTAAGTTTATCACAGTGTGAAACACCCAATGACGTATCATCCTTCATTCCAATGTTTTCTTTGACTGGTGCAGATTGGGAAACTTTTCCAGAGAGAGTAGAATTCCTATCACACTCATCACATATACTGCTTTCAAGGCAAGGAGCATGATTGACCGAGACCTGGTTTATCAATGGCACTTGTTGACATGAAGTTTTGGAATTCAATGCATGCGCTTTGGAAACAAGGACAGAGTTTGCACCTGCATTGTCTGGTATACATGATTTACTCTGTGATGAGTTTGTAGGTTTGGGTGATTGCACTATATGTTCAGACGAGGTGCTGTTCAGAGATTTGGAAGATAGTTTAGGCATTAAACCTATACTGTTTGTGTCTAGGTGAACATTTTTTTCTATATCCTTAGGTTGCTCCTCAGTTTTAATCTGGACCGTCTGTTTTCCACAAGATTCAGTTTCAGATTTATCAGCTGGAGCCATGCTCCTGCGTTTGTCCCGAGGCAACTTGGGTTTCCTCTTACCTGGTCTGATCTTGCCATTGCTCAGTGCCTTCCGTGTCGTTGTTCCACTTTTAACACCGTTGCTCTGCTGTGCCTCCTGTACAGTCACTGGATCCGAGAGTGATCTTACTTCTCTACCTCCCATCCGATCCTTCAGATCTGACGAGTCTACGTTAGATGCCGTCTCTTGATAATCTCCTATGGAGTCACATCTTCCATGTTCTGGTAAGGGAGTCTTTGTTGGTATATGGCACTCCCCATCTGTTGCTGGGACATCGACTGCAATATCACGTTCACCAACAGGTGGATTCCCTATATGCTGACTGTCAACACTCTCTCCACATACTGGACCTAGTTCTTCAATCACCTGTGATGAAAACCGAGACTCTCTTACCTCATCCCCTGTCCCTACCTGCATGTGTTCATTTGAATCTATGCTGCTCTCTGGGGTTAGAGGTTCAGGATCTTTGTTGCGATACTTCTGAAGAAACGTTGCAACTACTTTCTCATTCAGTGAGGCTGTTTTTTGAGAATTGGCATGCGACTTCTGTTTATGAGCACTTCCAGCTGGAACAAACTCTGTGTAGTTGAGCCCTTTCTTCGCCCACTCTCTTCGCTCTTGCCTGCCTTTCATGTCCTCTTCTTCATTTTTCCTAGCTAATTCGTCTTCCTGAAGTTCCCACTCATTAACTGCAGGATTGGCCATATTCCCAACCATCTCCGGTCCGCTGGGCTGCCAGTTTTCAGCTTGCACTGAGGAATACTCCCCCTGATTCCAATGCCAGTCTGGTAATCCTGAGACGTTGGCATCGTTCACACCGTCACAGGGTGACCAGGCGCCACCGGGCGTTGTAACTGTGCTTACATCACCATGGAAACCAACATCATCATGTCCATACACCTGCTGGTCATATGTTCCAAAGGGTAAACCATTGGTGGTTGATTTTGGAGTGTGCGTATCGTTAAACCCTGAAGCTGCTGCTGTGGTCTCTGAAGACCAGTCACCTGCTTTCTTCTGGTGGTGCTGAACTCCTGCACTTGCACCCGCCATCTCGCTGGACTTCATCGACCAGATACTATCAAAGGGTCCAATAGAGTAAGGCTCCTTCATGTGTTGAGGTGGGGCTGCTGGGGGTCCGGAAGGATGCCATTCGTCTGTGGAGTGGGTTGGATAAGACAGTCCATTTGGAGTTTGGCCAAGGCCACCGGAGGAGTGTATCTGGGGGCTTGTAGGCATCTGATGCTGTTGATATGGGGATGACGGATACAGAGATTCCTAAAAGATAAAAAAAGGATAAGGACATTTACCAGGAGTGAAAAAAATAAAAAATCTGCATCGATTAGTTTTACATTTTAAAACAATTTAATCAAAGCACTTCCACTGTGCATAGACCAGTTCACAGTTAGCACATTACTGCAATGACCCTGAATATCCATAGATCTTCAAAACATGAAGAGGTCCCATTTTGTACATTTTGAAATAATCACTCCTACAGTGATGGAGGTGCTATATAAATAGCCTTTGTTTCCCCTTTTCAAAGAATACTTCCACCTGTGTATCATGGAGTGTACTGCTTGTGAATGAATGAATAATGATTACATAACTTTCATGAGCATGTATCCAGTATTTTGTCTACCGTATTTGCCGGCGTAAAGGCCGCAGTATTTTTGGAAGAGAAAATATCAAAAAGTCGGGGTGCGGCCTTTACGCCGAAACAGTAAAAATCGCAAGTCAAAACAGCACGTCCATTATTTGTAGGCAACTTCATACAAAAAAATATATTAACAAAATTGACTTGAAAACACATCGGACAAGATCTAATCTGAACCACGTCAGCAGCAAATTTGAAGAAGTTATCTTTTTAATCATTGTGCAACCAAAGAAATAAGAAGAAAACTGACCAGAAACTCGTACTAAAAATCGTACTTGTAAAAATGTCCTTAGACAGCGCACGTAACCAAAATCATACCTCGCTCACACACTCTGTGGTGGGGAGCTACAGGGCTGGGAGTTGCCAACAAATCCAACGCACCTTCGGAGATTCACAGCGCGCAATCGTCAGTGTTCTTAACTTTTCAGTAAGATAATTCTGAATTATAATTGAGACTATCTAATTAATTAAAGCGACAAACTAACCTTGGTAGATCTCTAATAACAATACAAAAGCTTGTTTATTTTCTCCATTTGGCGGTACGATAGGGGTAAGACCGGATAACATTATATGGCCACAGCTTGGTTATGGCAGGATTATATTAGTGCCGACTCACTGCATGCAAGCTAAAGATGGCCATTCAGGTTTCTGTATGCATGCGAAGCGTCCTCTAGTGTCCAATGAATGTGCTAATCTGCCTAAAAATAGATGAAGATTTGCTAAATTACGATCATTTTTAGGTAAACTTCCTGTAAATTTATAAAATGATTGATAATTTTGGTATTAGTTTGTAGGAAAAATAGAGTTCTACCAGAAAATTATGATTATTTTCTATGATCATTTTTAGGTAAACTTCCTGTAAATTTATAAAATGATTGAAAATTTTGGTATTAGTTTGTAGGAAAAATAGAGTTCTACCAGAAAATTACGATTATTTTCTTTGGTCCGTTTTTTTTTTTTTCCTTTTTTTTTTTTTTTTTCCTTTTTTTTTTTTTTTTTCTCTACGAAATGTCAAAGTTGGGGGTGCGGCCTATGCGGCGGTGCGGCCTTATCGCCGGCAAATACGGTACGTGTATTTCAAAATTTGTTCTGCAATGACCTTTATCTGCTAATGCTCAGACTGCAACCGTGAACTGGCTTTTTAATCACATCTCTTTCCCACAGAAATAAGAAGTCAACTAAAATTCTACTGATTAATCATACTACACAGCAGCATGCACTAATACATGGTGCAAATATATGTGATGTATTTTAGTACATGATCAGACATGTATAATACAAGTACCATATGTGGGTGGAAAACTGGAAATGCTCCCACATAAAGTCAAATTTGACAATTTATAAGTAGCAAGATGTCTATATTAGGAACAGGGAAGTAATTCATTGTGAAGAATATTATATTTGCAGATACCATATGGAATACCATAAAAGAAGAACAGTATATTAATTCATACTAACCACAATATACTGTAGCATTCGTTTGGAGCTAAAACATGCAAGGATGCTCTGATGAACATCAACATTCAGGCTTATATTTATATACTGTATGTACAGTATATGTATGTCAATATAATACATCAATTGTTAATTTTTGGTAGACCAAAGGAGGTCAGAGAGCCGTGATGGATTTTATTCACCTCCCACCCTCACTGGTTAAAAAACAAACAATCCAGACATATAAACAAACAGACATAACAACAACTTTCCGTGTAGAAACTGCCTTCACTTTCAAAATAAAGTCGGCATAATTTCTTTGTCAGATTATAAAGCCTGTAACTCATAGCCTACATGAAAGTGCTTGTGCAAAGACCCGTATCATTTTTGTTTTTCTTTTAACAGTTCACTCCCTTTGGAAATTATCTAGAAGAGTACAAAGTTTGTGATCCAATAAAGTACAGTGAATACTGCTTGCTTGATTTTTGTATCAGCTGATTTATTGATTGATCGAGTGATAACACAGCCTTTTCACACAGGGGTAAAATTCATTGTATCTGGAGCTGTGTGAACGTCGTTTATACGATGTTCGGACAGATACGAAGTCGCGATTCATACGCCGGTCAAAGCAGGATGCAGATACGAAGACCGTATCTAGAGGGCAAGACATTTTGTGTGTGAACGGATATACGTCCTTAACTAGACCGCGCACTGCTCTTTAAACGCTCAGTAGAGCCATTGCGCATTTACGAGCAGTGAGTCACTGCTCGTAAGCGTTTAAAGAGCAGCTAATCTCGAACGACCGCACCAAAATTTTCTGAGTGTGAATGATGTTGTATCTAAATCTCTTTAAAACTGTGAAAAGGGGGACAGTTCTACAGACTATATTGCGTATGATGACATTCTGAATGACTTTGAACCACTTACATTTGCAGAGGGTGCGGTGGCTGGATTTGCGCTGAAATTCGGTCTGTCACCTGACGGTCCTGACCCAAATAGGCTGGCATAGAGGCTGTCAAAACTGCAGACGAATGAATGAGATCCAAAAAAATAAAGAAACATAGAAATTTAAATTGTCTGCCATAAAAATGTAATACATTGTACTGTACATTAGACAAGTACTGTACATGTACATGCTCAGACAGAAGTCATCCCCCCCCCCCCCCAAAAAAAGGTCAAATTGAAATGCCGGTTGCTCAAAAACAGGAAGCAATAATGAATATAATGTAGGACAACATGTACATTGTACAGTAGTAGCCTACAAACACAAATAATATGAACAGATCCATGAGGTGTTGAATACATGCATCTACATGTACATGTACAGTGTCTCAATTGCAATAGTTCAGATACATGTACATGTACATGTAATAAAACCACATTAAAAAAATATAAAAAAATACTTTTACCGTATATATTTTATACAAGTACATGTACATGTATGCACTTTAGGTTAGAGTCTTTGTAATGCCCTGGGACGCACAAGGAGCACTCTCCACTCCCCTGACAAAACTCATTCTGAAAAAATGTACATGTACAACTGTATGTACCTCAAGTACAAATAAAAAATGTACCTCATTGCTAGTTCAGACCCCAAAAGGTACCTGAACATACATGTATGCGATCAAATTGATTTGATTTCTCAAGTTGTTTCCTCTTGTCATCAAATGTGAAGACTTGTGCCCCCCTCCTCCCCCCCCCCCCCCCCCTCCTGACATATATTATAACCACGCATGGAGAATCTAGTGGATCTATCCACCATTGTGAGGGAAGTGCTAGATTTTTATATCAACTGAGTGACAAACCTATGAAGATGTTACGAAAATACATAATCTACACATGTATTAGAAGAAGGCTTAACACCAGTATATTGACATGAAAGACAACTTTATGAATACAACATGCATGTACAATGTTTATGTCTGCTACATGTAGCAGTGAGGGTATGCTGCAGTGTGTGAATGATAATGTACTTGCACTTGGCTAGCACACACACTACACTGTGCCGGAATGTTCAATGCATATTTTGAACACAATAGAGCATGACCTTCCGCTGTGGAGACTGAAATTGATTTTTAGCCAGTTAGATACTTAAACTAGTGAAGAGTACATATTTTTTTAATTGACGTGATTTTACATAAAGATCATACATTACAGACACAGTTGCAAATTATACATGTACAATGCATGCATGGTTCTTCTTCCTGAATTGCCATGTACATGTACTGTATACACTGTGAATGTTGTACATGTACTGTCTACATACAGAGCTACAAACCCCCAGAACAGAAAATCAAGGCTCAAAATCTGGAATTTTGGGAAGAAATCAGTACTTTCCTATGCGGCGCTATGAATCTTAAAAAAACAGCACGCCAACACTGCACAGACGCATACGCGCATGATTATCTGAAATTGTTGGTGATTTTACTCACACAAAGTTGCTAAATATTGATTTTCAGGTCAACACAACACATCAGTTTTCCATAAAAAGTGGCTTCTATTAAGAGAATACTTGATACTTTTCCGTCTTTCTCAGCGAGTGTTGGTTGGCTGCTATACTGCACAGCAAAGATAAATTTTTGTTGTTGTTGTTGTTTGTTATCCGTAATTTCCGTACTGCCATAATAATCGTTAATTTCCGTACCAATTACGGGAAATCCATACTACAGAGCTACCAAGTGTCACGCATTAGGCGTGACGTCACGCATTTCGAGGGTCTGAAAACGCTCTCACGCACGGCGCGCGCGCTAGATTTAGAAAAAACGCTATACCTTATACGTGTGTTATACCCTCGCCTGCACGCCGAATCATGAAAATGTCACGCATTGCTGATCTTTGAACTTGGCGTCTCTGATACTAGTTGGCAGCTCTGTATAATTATATCAACCATGGCCTAATACCCAGGACACATGCCCATTCTACATGTACATGTATAATGTAATGTAGGTCCATATTCATAGGCCCGAATTCACAAACGAGGTTTGTGGACAAACCTACATGTAGGTTTATGTGCGTCATACAACGCATTATATGACGCACATAAACCTAGGTTTGTCCACAAACCTCCTTTGTGAATTCGGGCCAAAATGTCTGTAGTGTACGTACTAGAAGTATAGGGCTGGCAAAAAACAAAAGTTATTTATTCCTTCTTTTTTTCCCCCGCAAAATTGCCCAGTCAATGCAAACTTGTATATAAATAGACCTGCATGTTTTTAGTCCTACAGTACAAATAAACAATTTCCACTTAAATTCTTCAACAAAATGATTTTGGCCTCTCTAGGACATGGACATTTTCCCACAAAAACATGAAAATAGCATGATGCAATCGCTAAAATGAGTAAATGTTACAATACAGACCTATCTAAGCCTTGGTTCTCTATATCCCCCTGAGTCTCTCTGCTGCCTTCGCACGGCATCTTGAACAATGATTGTGAATCGGTTACAGAAACATCCAGGTACATGTATGTGCCACAATTATTGAAAGGATAAGCGGGAATTCACAGAACGGCAATCAATGCAATAGACGAATCAGGTTTTACCACGAGACAATGAAAGATATGACATTTAGTACACATGTACACCGGCATCAAGCCAGGTTGCACAATGGCTATGGTCCGTAGCATTGTCATTTCAAAATACCATAAATCAATGCAGGCTATTTTGAGGGGAGGGAATTACCCGCTTTATCTCCCTGGTCTGTCTCAACTCTTGTCTACATATTCCGATACTTAGGCCAATGAAACTTGATAGCGAGTTTCCCATCACATTTTTTTCAGCTAATAATGAGGCAACTGTTTCATCATTTATTATTTGCATGATTCCTTTATGATAACCTTATTATTATTTGTTATTTCAACTTGTGTATGTATGTCCAGTTTTTTAACTTAATTAATGCATGTGAACATCTGAGTATTGGTTATTTTCATTCCTTAATACAAACATAAAATATTGGAAAAATAAACCACACAAACATGTACATGCTATAAATGCAAATAGAACAGTAAGTACTTTAAAGGTACTACATTGTATGTCCCATTTGCAGCCAACATCAAATTCTGAAGAACTTTGCAGGAATTATGAATATTTGTAATGTACATGTACACTGTATGTCCTATCTGTGAAATGTAAACATTAGCTGTGTCCTATTATTTGAATTATGCAAGGAAACCAGTTTACTTTCTACACCTCACTGTCAGACACTATTGAGTGACTGACCAATTTCTTTTTTTCTTTTGGTAATAACATACATGTAAAAATGAGCTGTAAATGGTACATGAGCATTTGCCTACATTAATAATAACCCACTTTTTGTAATTGGAAAAATTAAACTGATTGAATCTTTGCGCAGCACAAAACGTACGACCATCATATCAGCATATTCTTGGACATTAATTTACAATATGGTCATGATTTTAAAACAATTCAATATGAGCAGTTGACTTGATGGTCAAGCATCATTGGTCAATATGGGTTTACATGTGCATGAAGTCCAAATCCACACAATTTAAACCTTTCTTGGCCTAAACTAATGAAACATTTGTGCACAAATAATAGAAAGTTGTTGTGAGAAACTACCTTGAAAATAGATAATTTCCCACATCCTCCAGAGGCCCACATACATGTACCTACAAAAAGCCCAGTACACCATACAGTATGGTGTACACTGTGGTGCTGGGGTCACTGTAAGCAGGTTGCGTGAATTTGTTTACATATTTTTGTATAACAACCAATTTCCTGTGTAAGAAGACTACAGACAGCACCTTTCGGCCAATTGTTTTTCTTCATATTAAAAAATGCTAGCTACAGATCTGCACTTTAAAACTGACTGAGTGTCTAGAGAGGCAAGAGCGGTGCAAAAAATTCCCTCGTTTATATATTTATTTACTTTCTTTATTCATTCACTTTATTTTTGAAGAGAGTTACCGTATTTGCCGGCGTAAAGGCTGCAGTATTTTTGGAAGAGAAAATATCAAAAAGTCGGGGTGCGGCCTTTACCAGCATGAATTTGCACGTATGGGACTACTAACGGTACAATAACTATACCACTATGGTACAGGACATTTCAACACATCTTACCGACAATTTTATCTTGCATTGTTGACATGAATACAAAAATAAATTGCTAAACCAACATTTGCCGATAGATCTTGATCTAAGTTTGTGCCAATGCATTGCAAAAGTAAAGGAAGGGACCATTTAACGAAGCTGCCGCGAAGCATCCATCCGAAGTCGCCATTTTGTTTTTCCATTTCATGCAGTTTCACATTACACCGTACATTGTGGTAGGGGTATATCGGACACCAAATCTGCCCGCGATCACTTTTTGAGCTAAACTTCCGGTAAATTATAAGAAAATTGATGAAAAAAAAATAGTGTTTTACGAGAAATTACAATTATTTTGTTTTGTCCGTTGGATTTTTTTCCTCTTTGAAATGTCAAAGTTGGGGTGCGGCCTATGCGGCGGTATGGCCTTATCGCCGGCAAATACGGTAGAGAGATCACGGTGACAGCTAATTGGTCATGTCATGCCACTGGTATTGCAGTTCATTGTACATGTATGCTAATGCATTTATGTTTCGGGCGAGTCTTGGGTTTAGGGAAATTAGGGTTACATGTAGTCGCGTTTACATTAAGGTTTAAGGTTTTAGGTTTAACTGTAGAGGTGTTGTGGTCTAGTGGATAAGTCACCTGTCTGCAGATCACAAGGTACAGGGTTGGAGTCCCGCCAGAGTCCTTTGGCAAGACGTTAATCTACATTTGCCACTCTCCACCCAGGTGTTAAATGGGTACCGAGTAGGATGCAGAAATTAATGTGGTTGGATGAGCAAGTGTGCGCTTGTAAAATGGCGACTGGCCAGAATGCTCCCCAAGGAGTGGAGAATGTGCATACATTGTGTGCGGGTAAGCCTGGATCCGATGACAGGAGTAATAATATATCTGTACAGCGCTTAGACACATTGTTGTATTGATGTATTGGGCGCTATATAAAAGTGGAATTTTATTATTATAATGTACCCAAAATGGCCCCAATCATAAATGTGGAAGCCGAACAGGTCACATGTATGTATTTATTTGAACTTTGAGGGCAGCCTTTTTAAGCCTGGGTTAACTTCCACCGATATGAGGAAGGCCAAGTGTCCATAAAGAAACACTGAAATTGTGTAAGTTGTAACAAAATACACAAATTAATTTGGCCATAAAATCAAAATAAGACAGTAGAAGATCTGATCACAATTTCCCTTGACAACTCAAAAAGCTAGACAGATGCCTGCCAGACATAGAAACATTCAATTATATTATAAGTGAATTTCATCTACATGTATAGTCTAGAGATGCCATTAACTATACCATGTAGCAGGTAAATTAAATAGTTTATAGTAACAAGGGCATTGTTTCACGAAACTGTATTAAGTACACCAACACCCAATTGAAATGTGTGTTAAATGCGTTCCAATGGGTTGTCGGGAAACTTGCACTTATAAAAAACAATCAATTTATAATTACAGAGAAATCCATGTTGATTTGTAATATCATCATGTCATCCGAGTGATCTACCAGTATTTTAAAATAAGCAATTTACAACTGTTGGAACTTTTACTCATATAAATTTAGCAAGGTCTCTTTTGCTGCGCCAAATAATACTGATCATTTCTTGCCCTTAGAACTAATAAATGTACATAATTAATACAGGTTACTTTTCCTCCAAAATTTGTACATGTACATGTATGTCTGATAAAAAATCTACTCAACAGGAGGGGCGCTGGTCCGAGAATATGGATCGTCCCCACAAACCAGGATCGTCTTCGTAAACGCGGACAGACAAGTCTGCAATAATAAGAATTGTCTGCATTTTCGCTGACGATTCTGATTTCAGATCCGCGCGTTGCTCTATACAAAAAAAAGGGTTCCACAGTGATTTTCTTGATGCATTTTACATTGACTTTGTACAGAGACCTTCATGTTACGAGCGATAAATCCTCGGGAAGACGGACAACCCATAGAAAAGAAGTAGTCTAGACGGTGAACTGGGGGTATTTTATTTCATGGAATCCGTTTTTTGCATTGCCAGCACTTAATTTGTAGTTTGTAGATGTGAGACTACAGCAATTCCATGATATCTTTCATATTCATGTTTGTTCTTCAGCAGTTTCTTTACCGGTAATTGCCAATCTCTGAAGATAAAAAAAAAAAAATTCTGCGAATATGCGGACGATCCTTATTTTTTCAGACGCAATTTGTCTGTGTTTCCGAGGATAATCTAGAATAGATCTATCCTCGTTTAATATGCGGACAATCCTCATTTTAAAAAAATGAATCAGTAGGGTAGCGCGCCCAGTATTCGGTCCATTCCCAGTATTCGGTGAGACAGCCATTTCAACAGCTGTAACAATTTAAAAAATAATTAATGAGCCGCGAGACTTGCACAAATCAGGCAGCTAAACAACTTTTCTTAAATCTCAAAATTAAATCAGATATAGGGCCCCGGAAAGATCTCCAACTTAGCTCGAAATTGGTCAGTGTCGCACCACTTTCTGCACTTCCGCGTTCTGTTAGCACATACAGTATGCGCTAACATGCATAGCCATATGTAGAAGTCTATTGCGAAACAACTTTGTGTGCTGTCACAATGAATTTAGTATGTGTGTGAAGAGGAGCTCTTCCGTGTTCGCTCCATCGCAGCGAATTTGCAAATGACGCACTTGCCGATGTGCAAGAGGTATTTATACGATACCCTTGCCATGCGGTATCGCTCGTCCAGTATTCGGTCAACGCATCGACAATTAATGCTTTATCGCGCAATTCTGTGAAAATAGCGCGCAAATGCGCTTTGGTCCTTTGCAACGGAGATTCAACGCACAAATCGCGTGACCGAATTCTAATCGGCGCGACCGAATTCTGGGCAGAAAAATGCTCCGTCTTCTTTCGGAAATATTTTTCTTATCATCATTCTTTATTTTAAGCGACTATAAAATCCTGTTAGAGGAATATTTGTTCGTTCTTTTGATGGGTAGATTGCTAAATAAAAGAGGTAAGAATTCAAAATATCAGTGATTTCCCCTTAAGTGACCGAATACTGGGCACTCTACCCTATCCAATTGAATAAACCATGTTTTAAAGACCAGGCGCTTCACATTAGTATAATTTCAATTACGTGAATAAGTTGTAATATTTGTACTGTGTCTTTCTGCTCCTGTAATGAATAGGTCTAGATTCTATGTCTAAAGTTAGAGTCTACACAGTATTCCAATCATGCATTTTCCCATTTCCCTTCCAATTCCCTTCACCCGCAATGCCAATGGGTCCCCTTGCTAGGCAAATTCATGCAAAAAAATATATTCAAGAAATTGACTTGAAAACACATCAGACAATTAGTCTGAACCGAGTCAGGAGCAAATTTGAAGAAATTATATTTTTAAATGTTGTAAAACCAAAGATATAAGAAGAAAACTGACCAAGTATCTGTACTAAAAATCGTACATGTAAAATTGGTCGTACACATTCGACAGCTGAAAATGACGCGCACGGTTGTGGTACGTGCGTTCTCGAATCCAAAATCGTATCTCACACACACACTCTCGCCATACCGCGAATGGTCCGTCGTGGGGAGCTAGCCGCCCGAGAGTTTGCCAGCGATACCAACGCACCCTCGGAGCTCCGCAGCGCACAATTTCAGCGGAACTCAAAAGGTTCGAGGTGGGAAGGTGGCGGGCTAGCTTTTTGCCAAAACCACGCTAGAACGTCTGCTGGCGAAGTGAAAATAACTACGATCGAGAACATCGTCGGTTTCAGTGAGATAATTCTGAATTCTAATTGAGACTATATAATAAATTATATCGACAAAGAAACCTCGGTAGATCTCTTATAACTATACAAAAGCTTGTTTATTTCTCGTTTTGACATTTGTTTTCGAGCCATTTTTTCGTGCGCGAGTCAATGTAAACTATGTATTACCAAACTTTCAACACGCAAGGAACGGGGAACACTCGCGGACCTCGTAACAAATTCGTTGCAAAAAAAATTTTCAAGGGTGATTTTGAAGCAGTGAAGAACATTGGCGCTGCGATGCGCAGAAATATACTTGAAAGAAACTTAAAAAATCACACCTGAATTTTCAGAAAATCGTATTTGTATTAGTGTACCTAGATGTGACTTGTTTATAAATCAGATTTTATGAAGATTTGTCGGGAAAAAATGTCAACTTTTTCCGTTTGGTGGTCATTTCTAGGCTAATATTTTAAAAGTTGCATCAGTAATGGGCCCGATGTTTCTCTTATCGTACTCGCATGTTATTTCTACATAGATTAAACATAGGATGGTTAAGGGTAAGACCAGATAACATTATAAAAAAGATAAATCCTTCCACCCTCCCATATCCAAGTTTTGGGCTGATTATTGCCGACCCACCGCAGCAAGGCCATTCAGATTTTCGTACGCGCGCAAAGCGCCCTCTAGTGCCCCATGAATGTGCCTACCCTTGCATGCCATTTCTTACCCGGGAGCCGCCGCAGCTGCTGAGCCTGACGATTGATTCTTGGTGTTTGGTTTCGGATTAGCCCTGTATCTATCCATCTTCAGCAAAACATTCAGGTTCCCTACGAACCTATCTTCCTTCTCGTTTTGAAAACACGACGATCAATTCATATTTCAGTCCCAGGCGCCCGGCCAAACAGTGCGATTATATAGTGAAATGAATGGACGACCGACAGGCATGCATGAAAACGATGTGATCATGTCATATTGTGAAAACGATTAATTTTCAGACGTTTGTGATAATTGATTTGCAGAATAATTAGATTTAACGTCTAAACCGTATTGATGGTCAAATTTTGAATTGTAGTAAAAAATATTTTTGTTGATTTATATCACACAGTTTATAAATTAATTCTTTTGATTGTAAATTTTAAGACTTAAATATATCCTTTAAGAACATAACATAAAGCACATGCCTGAAGAATAGACTACAAATCAGAAGCAAATCCAGAGGGGCCAAAGTTTACTTTTAATACTTTCGGTTTATTATCAGTTATGTTTCTTTCTTTGCAAATGCTTCAGAAGCAGCTTTAAATCAAAAGTAGTTATGATACTTAGATGATAAAATACTCATTAACAGCCATAGAGCTTTTGTTTTTTCTCCGTCTTTTCTTGTACTCTAGATGATAGTTATATATTAAACCACAGATCCCTTATTATATGTTTCACCACAAAATATGCAGTTATTTATTAACTAACATAAACATTTGCTAATCAGTATAGTCTTATAGTTATGTATTCTCTCTTAACTGGTGTGTTTCTGACTATTTTTTATTTGTACCTCCTTTATCTTGAAGAATCCGTTTGGAGCCATTATTTAAAGGGCATCAACTCAAACAGATATAGGTTAGTTTCAATGTGGTTCAAGTTTCATTATAATTGTATATATATATATATATCAACAGGTTTGTCATATTAACAAAACAAATACTTTCCTGCATGGTCTGTATATTCAGTAAGCAGTCTATATAGCAAAGTTTAATTCATTGGGGCAAAAAGAGAAGTGTGCTCCCTTACAAACAGGCGCGTAGCCAGGGGGGGGGGCGGTGGGGGCGGTCGCCAGCCCCCCCAAAAAAAGAGAGAGAAAGAGAAGAAAAAAAGTAAGAGGACGTAGGAAGAAAAAGGGAAAAGGAGTCGAGAACGTTACAACGAATCGTCTTTTTTCTCTAATAATTTAAAGAAACGTCAAAGCTTCCGCACTTCGCGCGAAAAGGGGGAAACTGAGTTCAAATTAAGGATTCAGAGTCGAGAACGGAACAACAAATCGTCTTCTTTCTCTAATAATCTAATGAAACGTCAACGCTTCCGCGCTTCGAAAGAGGGGGATTGAATACAAATAAATTAAGGGTCGGGAAAGGTACAACGAATCGTCTTCTTTGTCTAATAATACGTCAAAGTTCCAGCGCTTCGCGCAGGAGGTGGGAGAAGGGAGGGGGGGGGGGGGGGGGACTGAATTAATTCAGACAAGGATTAAGAGTCAAGAACGGTACTTCGAGTCGTCTTCTTTCTCTAATAATATAATGAAACTCCAAAGTTTCCGCGCTTTGCGCGGGAGGGGAGTAAACTAGCTGAATTCAGATAAGGATTAAGAGTCGAGAACGGTACATCGAATCGTCTTCTTTCTCTAATAAATTAATGAAACGTCAAAGCTTGCGGGAGGGGGACTGAATACAGATAAGGTTTAAGAGTTGAGAAAGGTACAACGAATTGTCTTCTTTCAAAGCTTCCGCGCGAAACTTCCCCCACCCCCCCCCCCCCCCCCCAGGGAGCGCTTTGCGTGCTCACTACCGCCCCCCCTAAAATGAAATCTTGGCTACGCGCTTGCTTACAAATTTAGACCCCAAAAGGGCATATGACAAATCTGGTAACTTTTTCTCCTCATCAAAAATTAAGCGAGTGCCTAGAATGGGATATCTGCTCTTTTTCTCTTTTTCAGTCTAGTCAGAAGATTATCAGATTTGTGTCCCCTTTATTTAGTGAATCATAGACCAGCTCCCACCTCTAGCTAAATTTTGTGTCATTTCTTTTTTGATGCAGATTTAAGAACGGTGAAAAGACACACTTCCTAAAAATTACTATTTAACCATGCCATTGCAGTAATACAATAATGCTGTTCAGATCAAGATTAGGATCATACAAATTGCAACCATCAAGTAATGACAGAAGGTTATTTATTGTACTTTAAGTAATCTCTTTAACTGAAAAAACAAGTTCGTAGGCCTACTGCATGTTTTTAAGAGCATATATTTATTGCAATAATACATGATACATTCTTTATAAACTTATACATAATGATGTAAAAATTAATTCAATTACATTGAAAACACGAAATAGATTTGTTTCGAGTTGTAGAAGAGGAAAAAAAGAATGTAGACATCTAAACATTTAAAAATGGGCAACACTGTGTAAAATGTCAAATGACTATTTTTGTGTAAAGATTGGCAACATTTCAGTCAAATTTTGCTATATTTCACATTTGTTCATTTAAAAAAACATTTTTATTTTTGTCAAACTATGATTAACTGCTGCCAATTTGAAGAGAGAAAACTGATTAATTTAGAAAATAAGAAGACTCTGAAATGATAATAATCTTTAATATATCTCTAGGGTAAAAGCACACTCTTTTAAACTTTTAAAATACTTGGGATAATACCCTTACCTGTTAAAAACTAACACATTATGAGATATGGATACTTCCAGGACTGTATGATCAAATCTCACAAAATCCATTTTTCTAAAAACAAAGCTTAAATAATGTTAAGTATATGAGCAATAAATACAAAACCCACTAAATGAGAAAAACTAGGCACAAGGAATGACTTGATATACTAACAAATAGAGTTACATGTACAGATGTAATACCCGGAGACAAATGAAAATGTAGAGTAACATATGGGGATTCAATTATCAACAGATATTTCAAATTGATATGGTTTTAGTATACTCACACATGTAGAAAATTAATGTTTGAGTGTAGAACTGGCACTTATTTAGTCTCCCATACTACTTCCATCATTACAGCAAATTCATTTCAAATCTAATTATTTCACAATGATGTTGCATACACTTTTGTTCACAAGAACAATGAAACATGAATGTTCTACACACACACACAAAGTCATATGCCTATCTTTCTTCAGTATTTACAATTATCTTTGAACTTTGCATTGTGACTTTCGGTCACATATTATCTTTAGTTGTTGCACGGAAGAAAAATGGGTCTTAGTCTTTGCTACATGACCCTTTGCCACAGGTACAGGGTATATACCAAGTTGAGTTAGATAACGTTTTAGGAAAACACAAATAAAGCAAATAAATTCTCCTTGATAACAAGATAATAGATAAGTGCATTAAATATCCTTTTTATACATACAGGCAAGGAAATTCAACAAAAAGTACAACAGAATTATTTCAAGCTTACATTATCGTAAATGTAAATATTCTCAATAAATTACCAACATGGTCTCTATGTATGTTAGAACATGGACCTATGGTTAGAACATTACTGCATTAGTGTCACTATACATTCAAGAAAAAGTGTTTTCAGCTCAGATTTAAATTAATCTGAGTGATATTCCTTAAATTTTGTGGGTGTTTTTTCTGAAGTTCTAGTGCTATCTTTTGAAATGCCCTAAATTAAATTAATCTGAGTGATATTCCTTAAATTTTGTGGGTGTTTTTTCTGAAGTTCTAGTGCTATCTTTTGAAATGCCCTATACCAATATAATATGGTCAGCATGGACATTTCAAGGAGCAGATTTGTAGGTATAAAATTAATATTTGATGGTAAATTAGCTGGGAGTAAGATAAAGCATAGCAGTTGAACTTGGATATTGAGTTTGTAGATTTGAGACTACAGCAATTACATGATATCTTTCATATTCATGTTTGATCTTCAGAAGTTTCTTTGATTGCCGATCTCTGAAGATAAATATTGGTGTGAGACACACACCTACTTTAGATGTGTCTGTTCAAATACATGGTTGCCCTTTCAGTTCTGATGAGCACCTACGGTAGTCCATAATCTTGCTGCTCGAGTATCGTGCAATCTCCCCCTACCTGCTACCAGCCGAAGATGGCGTAAATCCTGAATTCGTACACCCAGTGGTTCTTAGGCTAGTCCTTACAGACATACAGTGTTTGAATTAGTTGATCACGCCATCTTCGGCAGCTTGCAGTAAGTGTATAGGTAATAGAGATACAGAAATTAAGAACCAGACAGAACCTGGCCTAATGAGGAACTCAAATAGAATCATCGGCATCTCTTGATGATGCCAATTTGATGATTAAATAGAGGTTAGCTCATTTTCAGAGCAGTACTTTCCACACTATTAATGTCTAATCACTAAATATTTACACCCAAAAAAAAGTATAGAATCATGCTTGGGAACAAATACATAAACTAAATTTTCTCTTTGAACCTTGCTGCACTTTCTCCACTGTCATAACTTCAATAACCAAGAGGCATATTATAACATCTTCGTAAATGTATATTTTGATACTTTGTCTCTATAAATTCTGTTTATCATTGTGAAAAACAAAAACAAAAATGACTTCCTAAAAAGAGCAGGGAAAAAACTGTTTGTATATGGTAAGCGTAGGACAAGAATAGCAATGAATCAAATCCTTTGGTAATAATAATAATATACCGTACTTATATAGCGCATATCACAATATATCTCTATGCGCTGTAAGAAAGAGTAAGAAGGAAAGGTGGTATAGATGTGTCAATACAATCATGTCCTGTCCTTTTGAGTAACGGTAGTAATAGTAAGTTACCTAATTTTGTTTTTGAATATACCTGTATGTGTTACCATGCGCTTTCCTTCTTAATTAATTAATTAATACTTTTTTTTTTACTACACAAAGTTCATCAAGTTCCTTTCTTTCTAATGAAAATAAATAATTCCTTGCATTTTCTTTTCTTTTCTTCTCTTCATTGATTCCTTAACAGTTAGGAGCCATAAATGATTAAATGTTGTGCGCAGATTAGAATTGCCCTGAGTTATGTACTATTGATCCAGAGAAGGGTTCCTGCTTGAAATAAATCAATCACGTTTCTGCTTTATTCTTGTTATGAACAATTTCATTTATATACCAGTACATACTGTTTATTTGTGCATAGAAACAGAGCTATTTAGAATAAGAATAGAATATGGTAGTGAACATTTATAATGCGCCATGTCTGTCAAAAATGACACTCCTGGCGCAGTTGTGTGAAAATTGTATAATTGTGAGCATACGACAATCAAGTGATTAAAAAAAAAAAAGTAAAATACACATAAGTTAAAGTTTAACATACTTCAGGACATAATTTTGCAATAAAAGATAAACAATATAAACCTAGTATTGTCTTTATTTAAGTTATGGTCCTTTGTAGTGTTAAGTACATTTTCTTTAAAAAGAGGAATTTTTATTGCACTATTTCTTCTACACATGTAAAATAGAGTAAACATACATGACGAGCACCTTGTACTTATATATTTGAACAAAAAACAGAGGAAATTATATAAATGTTACATTACTCTCTAGTCTCTAGTTTTGTTACATACAGTGTAAGCACAGAAAATAATAGGTGAAATTAGTCACTTCAGACAAATGTTGATAAATTGACTACCAACAATAATAATAATTCACACTACGAAAAGAACATGTTAAATACTGTAGGCCTTCGTTGAAATTTAGAGTCTTAAACATTGTAATTCATCAACATTACCAAACTTCACCCTACATATATGTACAACAAAAATGTAAAAATACAGTATGACATTATTCATACATGAAATGTATTTTACTCCTGTACTGCTCCACTTGACCATATGCTCTATGAATACCAGACAGGTGTAATACTGGTTATATAATAAGACACACACTTTTTAAACTTATTATTCCACAGACCTGACAATAATTTACAGGAATCAAAATCCATTTCCACCTACCGGTACTGTTTAATGATGACCATACATGTATGGATACCTAGATAATTCACGAGAAGTTTGAATTATTGGAAAGTTGTAAAATGATTTTTGAGCCTTCTCATTTATTTCAAATCAGTTTGGAAGAATATCAAGAGGCCATCATATTCTAACTCGGACAACAAATAGCTAAAAAAGTTTGGACCAAAAAATAAAAATCAACTCACGTACATGCGTGTAGTCCCATATAAACATTCTTGTGTGCAGTGTATGTGACTCTAAGTAGGATCTAGTCATTACCTTTAATCATTTAGATGATTCCAAAGCAATACAGTGTATTACAGTTTGCATGAATGTAATAATTATAACAGTCACATTTGTACAGTTTCTAAGCACTTTACATTGAAATTATTATTACCCGGTCATTGGATTCAATTGCTAATGATAGTATACATTCTCTGCTCCCTGGGGAGTATGTACATTGCTTCCAGATAGTTTCTTCTACAATGTAATCACATGACCAGTATTCAACTTCATCTTTAAATGTGTTATCAAACTTCTTTTTTTTTGTTTTTTGGGGGGGGGGGGGGGGGGGGACTATGATAAAATCTCCATCCAAATTGTTGGGGATATCAAGATGCAAAATAGAACCAATTTATGCCTAGTGACATATTTCTCTAAAGAAATTTCAATTGCTTTTTAACATGAATATATTCTGCCATATATTAGAGGACAAAGAGGTAATAAGCCAATATTTCGAATACATGCCTATATCTTAATTACAATGTACAGGCAGTATTTTGACAATGCCGATATTGATACATTAAGTGTGTCACTTATTATGAGGAAATATATCTGCACTGAAAACATAAGCTTTGTCTGGTTACATCCACCAATCTTTAAAGCTCTTTTATTTCCTTAAAGGCATCGTTTAACAATGTTTCCAGTTTAACAAAAAAAAAATGTTTCAGGTTAAAAATTGAACATATCAGGAGAGAAAAAAAAGGGTATACATATGATGTCAAGAATCAAATTTCTTACAAATACAACACACGTACCAAATACCATGAATTTATAATGGCTACAAGATTGACATTGGAAGACAGAGATCTCTTTGGACTGTTGATAAAATGTGCATTTTTTTTCATTTTCTATTTTCATTTTAGACGAGAAATTGAGAGATGAAGTTGGTGACTCCTACCACGATGAAGAGAGAATGGAATGCTATGTGATACCAGCGTAGTTTACCCTGTCTCTTGGTATAAAGAAGATAGACGACCACCGGTAGAGTGAAGACGTAGGCCATTCCACAGAATGCTCCCGAGTACCTGGGTGGGAGGAGGGAGGGGGTGGAGTAGGGGGAGGGGGGAGGAGTAGGGGGAGGGGAGGAATAGGGGGAGGGGGAGGAGTAGGGGGAGGGGGAGGAGTAGGGGGAGGGGGGAGGAGTAGGGGGAGGGGGGAGGGTGGAGAGGGGGAGAGGTGGAGAGGGGGAGAGGGGGAGAGGGGGAGAGGGGGAGAGGGGGAGAGGGGAGAGGGGGAGAGGGGGAGAGGGGGAGAGGGGGAGAGGGGGAGAGGGGGAGACGGGGAGAGGAGAAGAGGGGGAGAGGGGGAGAGGGGGAGAGGGGGAGAGGGGGAGGGGGGGGGGGGGGGGAGAGGGAGAGAGGGGGAGAGGGGGGAAAGGGGGAGAGAGTGGAGGGGGGGGGGGGGTAAAGAGTGAGAAACATGAAATTAGTTATTTTCTGGTCCTGATATTTAGATGAAAATCAATATCTTTGTATTTTCTTGCTAGCCAAAGTCAGCATAGAAGTGTGAACTAGTAAACTTGATAAGCTTCCAGTTGTTTTAAGACTGTATTCTTTTATCCAATACGTGGAAGAGACAGCTATTAGTTATTTTCTGGTCCTGATATTTAGATGTAATTCAATATTTTCTTGCTAGCCAAAGTCAGCAGAGAAGTATGAACTAAGTAAACTTTATGAATTTCAAGTTGTTTTAAGACTGTATTCTTTTATCCAATACATGTATTATAAGACAGTAAAGAAATGCTTACATAAAAGACCAGACATGTATCATACTAATTCAAAAGATAAAGGAAATCCAAAAAATGTTTACACTCGGAAAATTGTCATTTATTCTAAAAGTCAGCTATAAACGAAAGGTTATCATACATGTTTTTAAAGAGTGTTATATCCCGAATCGTTTGGTATCATTTTTGTTTGGTATGTGTTCACAGCAAATGACAAAATGACAATATGTATAGTATGCTTCTCATTATTCCATCTTACAACAGACACAAAAATGGGCATGCTTAGGGGGCATTTGTGCCATCTCTATCTGACATTTATTTACAAATTAGATATTCTTGTTTTTCTTTTTTATTTTTTTATTTTTTTTCTCTTTTTTTTGGGGGGGGGGGGGGGGGCAGTTTACAGCATCATGTGTACCGTAATTAACAGTGTATTAACCGCACTCGGACACTAGAACAACACTCAAATTTGTCTGTCATCTTGGTTTGAAAGTAATCTATAATAATAGTTTATAATAATAATTCCTCCAATTTGTCTTCTATTACATGGCGTACCACAAGGTTCTATCCTAGGTCCTCTACTGTTTTTTAATTTACATTAGTGATCTTACACATTCAGCTGCACCTCGCAGTTAAATGAAAGGCCTTCCCGCGTGGGTTTATTAACACGTACCTGGCTTGCTGCCGACAGAGTCGAAAAAAGAGGGGTGCGGTTAATACACGAGGGCGGTTTATACACTGTTAATTACGGTATACAATTTTTGATGTAGCAATCCACGATAATCTTTAGCTCTTTTCTTACCTGATAATATTTCCTATGTGAGGCAGGTATTTTGCAAATAGACAACAGATACACACCAAGATAAGGTTGTACACTACCATGTGTTTCCAGCTGAGGAGAATACAGAAAAAGGAAAAGAATAAAAGAGTCAAGGTCATTTATCTACATTTTACCAGTGCTCGTAATTGTATGCATGTAACAGAACTCCATTCAATACGATTTTAACAGCAGTATTAACCATTAAGTATTAAGGACTAGGATCTGTGTAGCAGCTTATTCTAAATATCTACACTAGGTTTGGTACTAAATAGCTAGTCTAGGTTTGGTACTCAATAGCTAGTCTAGGTGTGGTACTCAATAGCTAGTCTAGGTTTGGTATTAAATATGTACAGTAGTCTAGGTATGGTATCAAATATGCAGTATAGGTTGGTATTGAATATGTAGTCTAGGTTTGGTATTAAATATGTAGTCTAGCTTTGGAATTGAATATGTAGTCTAGGTTTGATACTGACCTGGGATATGCATTACCAAACAGCTGATCCATGAGCTGGACCCTGGTGATATAGACCAGCAGAGGGAAGAGGGTTACCATCTGGAAGAGCAGGAACAGCCTTGCTGTAAAGGCCAACACATCCCCTTGATGAAAGTTCTTCAAGAAATTCTATGGAATGGAGTTAAATGAACAGAGGGAAGAGAGTTAATGGATGGAACAGCTTAGCCATGAAGGCAGATACATTGGCCTGTGTATAGGTCTTTAAGAAATTCTATAAAATGATGAGAACATGGTACAGTGTTTGAGTTAGGCATGAATGAGCAGAGGGAAGAGGGAAAGTAAATGGAACAGCCTAGTCGTGAAGGTGAATACATCTCCCTGGTTTACAGTAGTATTAAATGAATGAGTGTAAGATATGAATTGGCAGAGGGAATGGGGCCAGTAGATGGAACAGCCAGAACAGTATTGCCATGAAGGCAAATACATCCCCAGGTTAAAGTTCTTCATGAAATTATGTACAATGAAGAGAACATAGTAATACATTGTAAATGGAACGGATGGATCAGGATATGAAAGGGCAGAGGGTGGAAGATCACTAAATGAAATAGCAGGAATAGCTAGCTTTGACATGAAGGCATAAACATCCCATAGTTGTAAGTGTAAGTACTTCAAAAGTTTAATACAAACAAAATCAAGTACTAAAGAAGGGTTTAAAATTGAAATTGAAATGGCAAAGAGAACAACAAAAACAGCTCAGATGACGATGCATCCTAAAAATTACTAACTAAATCAGTTAGAGAACATTTATTATGTTGAATATTCTTTGAACATTACATTACATTTGTTAGAACTTGCATTGATCTCACATACATGTATACAAAAACAAAAGTACTTGTTAAACAGGCATCATCTTTCAAAATACAAAATGTATACAATGTTTACTGAAAGACTTCAGTTCTTTGTACAAAATGACAAAGCTATTATTACCATGATCATATTTTTTGAAGTGCCATAAAGTATAACTTACATCTGAAATGCAGGACTTTGGACAAGGAAACGATATGTAGAATAACACAGCCACAAAGGTGTACGTTCCTGCCACTAGACAATAAGCGATTGTCAAGTCACGACCCTGCAATAGACCAAAACATAAGAGTTAAATGACAACTTGTTCTTATTATTTTTGTACAAATCAAGGACTCACGTGATAGTACCTTCCTAAATTGTCTCATCTTTGTTTTGTTTTCTGGCAGGCTTCTTAAATGTCATACAATGAAACTTGAAGAAGTATAATACATCTCTTTTTTGTCTCTGTCATTCCCTGTAAAAAAAATAAGGCAAATTCCATTCACAATAATAGATGACTATAACTTTTATAAAATACCTCCCACATTTAGTAGGGAAAGAAGAAAACTTAAAAGAGAATTTGCTGCATTGGAGGTATTAACTAATATCTGTCAATGACAAAAATCCTTCCCGACAAGAAATCCAGAGATAGTTTTGAAATTTATTAGTGGAAACAATTACTGAAATTTGTGACAGTAATAAAAACGTATAAGGGAAATGTAAACTAGGGCAGTATATGCTTGGAAAAAAAAGAGAAAAAATGTCTAAGGGGTCAATTCGAATAAATGTTTATTGAAGCACTATACATACATGTATATACATGCCCATTTTTTTTAAACGATTTAAAAAAGTCTCATGTAAAGATCATTTAGTATTACCAACACTGCATTAGTTTGACTACTTTTAAGGAAACTTACAGCTCAATTTATCGTTTACAATCCCATAAAAACTATGGTATGGTATGGTATTTATTGAATCATGCATCCCAGTTTATACTGAATAGCACATGGATATACATCGCATTCTAAGAACAAGTGTACAATTTAAAACAGTATCATTTACATAATTATAAGTACACGTATATATCACGTTTATCCTTAATTTTGAACCAAACTATCCCACTCAATTTTTCATTTACAATCCCATGGAAACTGTCTTCCACTGTTGCACAAGAAGAGGTCTCAGGGAGGAGCCCGAGCCATAGAAATACACAGGGGCAAATTCGCCCCCGAAATGCCAAAATGAGCCCCTGAAAGTCATAAAAGAGCCCCTAAAAATTTGCAGTTATTTTTATGCAAGCAAGCTTGAAAAGTAGCCCCCAAAATGTTTTAAATATTTTTTTTCCCTGGACAATAAGATATCGAGACCGAAATTTCTGAAATTTTAGTATCAAGAAATTTCTTTTAAAAAATATGTATCCACTCTATAAAATGATCTTTCAGTCAGGTCAGAGCATTAAAGAAGGCGCCCACTTACGTTGTTCTCGGGATGACTTTGATTCCGTAAAATCGATGAGACACAATTGTGAATGAAATATCCGAGTGCTAATATCCCGCTCAGAGCGGGAAAGCTCAGGCTGAACACTGCGTATTCCAGAGGGAGGACGAGTGGAGGAAGGAATAGGAAGGGAAGAACACATGCAGATGAATAACAGACAGATAGAAAGCAAGGGAGTGAGAACGAACAATAGGTTAGCCACAAGAGAAGTGTACGACAAGGAGTACTCTCATGCAATACATTTCCTTCTAATTTCTTCTGTAGCTCATTCTTCAATTACGATTTCTCTATGTTTTCATGGGTTTTTATGATGTGGTAGAAAGTGGGGGGGGGGGGGGGGCAATGAAAAAGCATCCAATGCATTGGGGTAGGATCATGAATGGTATATTTTTTTTTAAAGTGTTATGGTACTGCTTAAGTGGCCTGAACACCTGGAGCAATATGTGCCTCAGTAGTACATATTTTTTTAATAATTTGAAGAAGAAAAAAAAAAAAAATCTTCTTTTTTTTTCAAGAATTTATTTATTTAATTTTGTATTTATTTAATTTGTTATTTATTTATTGTTTATTTATATATTTATTTATATTATTATTATTATTTTATTCATTTAAACAAAAATTATTCATTTATTTATTTATTTATTTGATTATTTATTCTTGGCTATAATGGAAGTCCCACTCTAAATCTACATAAGGCGGCTAATCTGCATTGTTTTTCAGTACCGGTACATCAATTTCATTCATGCACACATAACCAACACAGTAATTTTTCAATTTCTTTCATAACACATGAATGTTTCAATCCCGCAAAACATTTTGAAAATATTCAAAATATGTAAATCAATGATTTAATATTTTGAATAATATTTTGGAATAAATACATGTGGGACAATGAAGCAGGAATTAAAACATTGCAATAACATAAAATTGCATTGGATTTAAATAAAGAGGATATTCAATGAATAATTGCAGATGAACAGTGCAATAAAATCACAATTCAAGTTGATATATTTTGGTGTATTAAACAGCCGTACACACATGTCAATGGTCACAATTAATGCACCATCTCATTACTTTATTTTTTTAAAATTCATACAAAGATGAATCATATATATATAATGCAGAGAAGCAAGCTGATGTGATGCCAATGACCAACAGCAAAATTGGAAGAAGAAATTAGTTTTTGCAGCCTAAATGTGAATATTGCTTGATGATGCACTTTATAACCAGCTGAATACCAAGCATGAAATATTAAACTTTGGTTGGAGGTTATGTAAAAAGCATGTACCGGTACCCTATATGTATACTAACATGAAAGCTAGCATTAATACAATGTACATGTAGTTGCCCATTATAAGGATAAATGCTATTTCTTGTTGCGTTACAAAAATATTTAAGGAATAAGGATGTGTGAAGAGTGTAGCATAATGGATGAGGGAAAACCTGTCTATAAAGACCACCCAAGGGAGACAAGAAAAGTGGTCTTTGCAGGCAGGTGGCCTTTGTAGACAGGTGCTTATAGTACTTGTTTCAATGAGAAACCATTTTCAAGGTAAACAAAAATGTGGTCTTTGTAGACAGGTGGTCACTAAAGCAGGTTTGACTGTATTTAGCTTTTTATATGCCACACAAATAATCTTCCTGCGCCACATTGTCTTTATCGTGGGATGGATATAACAGATATTATTATTTAATTGTTTCCAGTGGAAGATTGATGTATACCGGTGTTGAAAGGGTTGTCATGGAGCTAATAATAATAATAATAATAATAATAATAATAATAATAATAATAATAATAATAATAATGATAGTGTAAATTGTAAAGGCACACACACCGGACATGGGTCATTTTGTAAAGCCATTGTGTTGCACAAAGCAATCATTCTGTCAATTGGTGCCTACTGCTTTGTAAAAAATTGCATGTGTGGCAAATAAGGGACCATGCATAGAGGCAAGGAAAGCAACCAATTCAAGGAGCAATAGCTTCTGAGTTGCGATTAGTACATTAAAATCCTTTGAAATACAATACCACTTTGATTATTCCTGCTAGATATTGAGGAAACATGAGCGAAACAAATAATGCATGAGAGTTGATAGCGCAGGCAGAGAAAGATAGATAGAAATGAAGTGAAATAATGACATGAAAAGAGACAGAGAATGGAATGACACAATAGTGCAACCTGAACCTTCCGCAGCTGAAAATGTGTCTTTTTCCTGAGAAAATTTCAAGCCCATTGAATCCACCCAAATCCATTCCATCCATTTTAATACTCTTGACTGACATGAATCTACATGTACATACATCTACTCAATATGTAGTTTTGCGGGAGGGAAACAAATGTAGTTGTATGTGCTAAATAATGGTATTAAAGTTCACCGGACAGATACTTGTGCAATCTTGTGAATATTCCATTATATTCTGGAGTGCCCCAGTTTGATAAAAACATTTCCAATATTGTGGAATTTCCAAACAGCTATGATAAATCAGGCAAAATATTGTGCAATGTGCAATATGCAATTCTATTTCATAATAAGTAATGAAATTTCTACTCAGTATTGGTTGATGCTTTATGAATTAAAGGATTTTTCTCATTGCAATGAGTTGAAAATTCAAATACTGGTTACGGTAACCACATTTCTCAAATCTGTATTAGAAACTTGTAATTGTGGACTTTATCTAGCATCAAAGATTTAAAACGATAAAACCTACATTTTTGCCTCAGTTGAGACAAATTCTCCCGAGATTATAGCACATTCTGATTACATCACTTTTGTTCTGACTAGACCCTTTTTTTCCTGACATACAGGGGGGTGTTCGACAACGACTAAAATCGACTTAAGTTGGACTTGAACTATGACAGGCCATTCATGCCACTGGTTGCTCTTACCATTATGATCTTCAGATAATATTTTTAACCTTCACCAATGAATTATCAAAAAATGTAAATTCTGTAGATATGTGACCATGATTTGTACGTCCCTTGAAAGACCAAAGCCAGTAAATGGTGAGAGCAAACAGTGACATGAACGGCCTGCAATAGTTCAAGTCCAACTTACGTCGATCTTAGTCTTTGCAAAACACTCCCCTGGGCCGGTATCCAATTCAATACTTAGAATAAGTAAGAAATTTACTAAGTAAATTGCTAAGCTAAGAGGTTTACTTTTCTCGTATTCAAATCGCATTTTAGACTTGTACTTACCTGAGACAAAATCTAAGTAAAATACTTATTGATAAGCATTGTGACATCACATGGTCAATCAAAAGTAATGTGCAATTAACCTGTCAAAATAAATGCGCGCTAATATAATTGTGCGCACGTAAGAAAACCATATGCCTGCCAATCAAGGCCTCCAAATAATTGGCTTAAGTCTGGTAGGGAGCTGTCTTAAGTTTAGGGTAAAATACTTAGCCAAAAGTTTTAATTGAATACCAAAATTGGCTGAGTATTTTATCTAAGCCAAATACTAAGTAAAGAGCTTAAATTTTGTACTGAAGTATTGAATTGAATATGGGCCAAGATCTATAGACCTTTACAGTATGTCTGCACTGTGACTCAGCCCTTACATTATTCTCGGGATGAGCCTGATTGCGCATGATGGATGATACCGCGTTGTGAATGAAATACCCCAGCGCCAGCATACCAGACATTGAAGGGAAACTCCAATGAAATACTGCAGGAGACAGAAGATGCATGGCATAATCATACTGGTAAATAAATAAATATAAAGCTGAAAGCATTAAATGCAGGAAGAAAAAGAAAAACATATATCAATATTTATGTTAAATAAGTGAGAATAATGATGGGTATGTTTTGCATTGATCAGTGTGCTGAAATTTGGTGGAAAATAATCTGCAAAATTAGATAAAAAATAAAATGAAATTACATATTGAATGTATAAGCCTTTAGAATTCAACTGCTAGTTAAAGTACATGTATACAAATCATAAAGCCATTCTCTCTCTCTCTCTCTCCCCTTCACCTCTGTGCCTTGTAAAAGATGTTAACTATAAAGCATGGACTTGGAACAAAATCTTAAAATGAAATTTCTCTACAGCCTTTCTAAAATCAGTGATAATAAGAGAGAAGTTTTCAGCATTTGTAAGATAGCAAAGTGCATACATTCAGATATATATACTCTTAGTTCTGGAGTTTTTTAAATTAAAAATGTGATATATGTAAGTTTTGCTTCACCACTGCCTATGAGTTTAATCCCAAACAAAAATGGTAAAATGCAAAATAATGAAAGCAATATCAGTGAACATATAAAATATAATGATAATTTCATTTAAATGATATGTAATAACTGTGATTAAAAGATTAATAGAAAATGAATGAATAACTACATGTACATTTTATAATGGAAGTATATGGGTTCTACAATTTGCTCACATGAAGAACTTACATTCTACATAATTGTCGCTACTTGGATGGTCAAAATCTATATTGATTCCCCAACGGCTTGCAGTGATGCAGATGTAGACTAGCAGAAAAGCCACAGACAGTGTTCCTGTCGGAGAAAAGGAGAAACAGGACAAATCAAACAATATGCTACTTTACTCTGCATTAGTACATTTACTCTCATTTATTCTTAATCCAATTTGGCTCAAACTGTTTACCTTTTTTTTCCTTATTCTGTATTTGACATAATCAACTTATTTTCAGGGTGTAATTCCACTTTAAAGTACGAATAAACCTGGAGGAAGTTATTGTGAAAGGTTGATGAAAAAGATGAATCCAAGACAAGGGGAAGAAAATGATTGAAATACATTTGTACATGAAGAAGGAAACAAATAGAGGGAAAAGGGGAAGATTAAAATGAAATGAGGGACTCGGAAAGAGGAAAATTACAGGAAGGAGAAAACAAGCATAGAAAACAACCTTACTAACAGGAAAAAATTAAAAAATGAAGAAAAAATTAATTAAGAAAAGAAAAGAAGTGATTAAAGGTAAAGGTTAATAGCAGAATGTCAAAATTCTTTAAAAAAAGATGAAATAACTTACCAAGTGAATTGAATTTAGTGAAGAACGTTGGTGACTTGATATGAATAAGAGGTAGGATAAGGATACAGAGGAAGAAAGGCACGGTTCCCGTTTCCGTCCAGACCTCGTGGAATAACACCACTTCAGCTGGGGTCGAGTTGGACACTGAAATAAAAAAAAATAAAAAAAACATAAAACATTTTCTTTTTAAAGAAAACAACAGGGAGTCTTCATTTATATAAATTTAATACTGAATGTATATGATACTGATAATGAAGTAAAATTATCTTTAATGTATGTTTACCTCTTCTTTCCTCTCATTTTGCTCCATTCTATGTTACACTATATTTAATATTATCTTTTATAACCTCCTCCTTTTCTCCTATATTTCCCTTTCTTTATTCTCTCTCCCAAATGTTAACGGATGCTTCAAGCTGTATGAATTATATTGATAATGTAAAATTGTTATGAATCAATTTCACTGACTTTTACTTTTCAACTCTACAAACTCTAATACCAGATAATGATGAATCCTCACATCAAACATGACTTGAACTAAACAATGGTTTCTGATAAACATGTACAAAATAAAGAATCTATAGGTTCTACAACACATGCTCTGGAGACAATACTTCTGCTTTCAATAGCCTACACTTTAACCCTGAAAAAGGCATTTTAAGTCCCTAAACCAAAAACCTTAACCTAACCCTCATCCTACATCTTTGAATAAAAAAAGACCAGAGCAACCGTTACTGGAGCATACAAGTATGTCAGGGGAGTGTTTCACAAAGACTAAGAACAACTTTAATTTGGACTTAACTATGGCAGACTGTTCATGCCACTGTTTGCTCTCACCATTTACTGGTATTCTTGTCTCCCATGGGACGTACTAATCGTGGTCACAAATCTACAGAATTTCCCTTTTTTGATAGTTTATTATTGAAGGAAAAAATATTATCTAAAGATTATAATTGAGAAACCAATGGTGAGAGCAAACAGTGGCATGAATGACCTGCCATACTTAAGTCCAACTTAAAGTTGATGTTAGTCTTTGTGAAACACGCCCCTGGTCTTCAGTACTTCGGCAACTAGCTTACTTTTATCTGCCACTTCTCCGAGTACGAGATACCCTGTTCCATTGACATGATGACCGGGGCAGAGCACTGAACTATGACCTGGACAACCCCCAGTACCATTCACTTCAGGTTCAACATTTTTCACCTGATCTGGAAACAAAACATCAAAGAAAATCAAAGAAAAACAAATTGATAAATCTGTCCAATAACCTGGAATGAAGGCTGTGCTTGAGATAGTCATGTAACTGAATAAATAATACTTCTTGGAATGAGTTAGTCTATGACTTTAGTGAGTGTGTAATTGGGTTTTTACAGACGTGTACCAATCAAAAATGATTATTTACGTCAACCTTTAACGTCACCATCCAAAAGACGGACTCAGTCTTGAATCTGCGTCCTCGGTTGAATCAGTTTGTCACTTCCATTGTTAGCTGGATTACAGGCGCACGCCACAACGCCACTTTAGTGACTTTTTATCTAAGACTTTATAGGAGTGATTTTTCTAGACTGAATGTCTCCCATAGAAAACTTGAAAGTGAAATCATTGTTTGAGAACTTTAACGAAAAGGAAAAAAATTAAAATTGAAATATTTATCAATACAACTAAAAGATCAAAGACTATATTGAGGAAGAAAAAAAGCATAAACAAAACAAAAACAGAATATCATCAATGTTGCTATACTAATTTAAAAAAACAAGATGTACAATGTATTATCTCCCCTGAGTAGATAAATATTTTAATTCTGTGCAAACATACTAGCAATCTTTAGAAAAACTCATGAAATTCTCACATATCATATCAAAGGCTAAATGTAATCCTTATTTTATCCTGTAGCCAATGAATGTCACTGTATAAGAAGTTTGACATGAGCACCTAGTAGACGATCATGGTCCCAAGTAAATATCATAGCCCCCCCCCCCCCCCCCCCCCTCACAAGAAAATCTTGGTAGTTTCAAAAACTGTTTGTAAAATTATCACATACTGCATGAAAGGCTAAACAGATTTCTCTATTCTAGCCTGAGGTGCTAACCAAATAAATTTTGACATGAGCACCCAGTAGGCGATCATGCCCCCCAATGAATATCATTAACCCCCCCCCCCCCTTCCCCCTCTCTGTCAAGAAAATATTGGTAGTTTCGAAAACTGTTTGTAAAAATATCACATACTGCATGTAAGGCTAAACAGAAATCTCTATTCTAGCCTGCAGTGCTAACCAAATAAAAGTTTGACATCAGCACCCCGTAGGCGATCATAGACCCCCCCCCCCCCCCCCCCAAGAAAATATTGGCAGTTTTGAAAACAACTCATGAAATTATCACATACTGCATGTAAGGCTAAACAGATTTCTCTATTTTATTCTGCGATGCTTACCAAACATAAATGTGACAGTACTGTATAAGAAGTTTGACATCAGCACCCAGTAGACGATCATCGCCCCCAGCAGAGCCGACAGAGAGAAGAAGACGCTGATGTACTCGCCCCAACGACCGAGGTAATCACGACAAACGTCAGAGAACTCTATCAGCTTCCCTGATGACTCTGAGGAGAATAGAGGAGGTCAAGGTCAAAGGAGGGGTCAATAATACAAAGTGAAAGGAACTGAATGGCTTTAAAGGCATCGTTTAGCGATTTAAATATGAGATGCATGGCCCTACGTGTTATCAGTGTCTGTGATATGGTGTAACATTGAAGCCCTAACAAAGTTGCACTTCAAAATGATCATGAAGTGCCTAAAAAAAGTAAAAATCTTTAAGTGACCGGTTTTACCATTATTTAGACTGTAGTGTTATAAAAAAAAAAATGAAATTTCAATTTCCAATCATAAATATCTTGATCACCAGACAGGCTTGTAAAAGTCATGGGATTCCTGACTGACCTAAAGGTTTATAATTTGATCGCAGCATGAGCTCAATCCAGGATTTTGTTTCAGCATCTGAGGTAATGTTAACGAGTCACTTTAATTAAGGAGAGAATATGTAAAAGGTTATAGAAAGAGAGACCAAGATGGGGACATAACGCTCTCTCTCTCTTGGATGTCAAACAACCCCTAGATCCATAGCAACGCCAGCTTGATGTAAGGCCCATGTCATCCTCAGGAAGGCTAAATACTACCGGTATACGAATTGACATTGGATCAAACGGCAATCAGCACTTACCTTGTCTTTCAACAGACTGGATAACCCTGTAACATGTATACATGGCTAGAGCTGCCATGAAGAGCATTAAACCTAGACCCATAGCAAAGCGAGCTTGTTGTACCGCAGGGCATCCTCAGGAAAGCTTAATACTATACAAATAGGCATTGGATCAAACGGCAATCAGTCCTTACCTTGTCTTTCAACAGACTGGATAACCCTGTAACATGTATACATGGCTAGAGCTGCCATGAAGAGCATTAGACCTAGACCCATAGCAAAGCGAGCTTGTTGTAAGGCAGGGCATCCTCAGGAACGCTGAATACTTTACAAATTGGCATTGGATCAAATGGCAATCAGTGCTTACCTTGTCTTTCAACAGACTGGATAACCCTGTAACATGTATACATGGCTAGAGCTGCCATAAAGAGCATTAGACCTAGACCCATAGCAAAGCCAGCTTGTTGTAAGGCAGGGCATCCTCAGGAACGCTGAATACTTTACAAATTGGCATTGGATCAAATGGCAATCAGTGCTTACCTTGTCTTTCAACAGACTGGATAACCCTGTAACATGTATACATGGCTAGAGCTGCCATAAAGAGCATTAGACCTAGACCCATAGCAAAGCCAGCTTGTTGTAAGGCAGGGCATCCTCAGGAAAACTAAATACTATACAAATAGGCATTGGATCAAACGGCAATCAGCCCTTACCTTGTCTTTCAACAGACTGGATAACCCTGTAACATGTATACATGGCTAGAGCTGCCATAAAGAGCATTAGACCTAGACCCATAGCAAAGCCAGCCTGCTGTAAGGCCCAGGGCATGCTTAGGAGAGAGGTACCCATCATTGTGTTCCATATTGAGAATCTGAAATGAAATAAAGATAATAAGACGGTTTTAAGCACATGTAAAATGTATTATAATTGAATAAAGCACCATGTAACTTGTTGACATGGTTGAGGAAAGTAAATAGCAAAGGTAATTTGATAAGGAATTTAATAGTTCTTCAAATAATAAAAAAAGTCTTTTCCAAAAACTATGCCTAATATCTTTAACTGAATGTTTATCAAAATTAAAATAGCTTGATCAATCATCATTCAAAAGGAGTTCGTTCCATATCATCCATTTTTAGGATTTGCTTTGATTAGCATTCCTTCATAACTTCTTTAAAAACTGTTATTATGAGCTTAATCAGGGCATTTTTGTGCAAAAGCATCCTTCATCTTTCATTTTGATTACCACCGTGTACAGCGTACACTTCATCTAATTCTTGAAAATCATGTACAGAGGTAATTAGCCACATACAATGTATATACAACAAGCAGCTTTATGGATAAAAGTATTTTACATTTACGTACATTGACATATTTTTCAATTTGTTAATCCATATCAATTTATTTTTCCATTAAAAACATAATAATTATAATGAATGCAATAAAAAGATATACTGTACATTGGGAGGACCCCTATTAAAGAAACCAAAGCTTACTAGGAGGGGCCCTGTACAAATATAACAAATAAGTGAAATTTGAATAAAAGTTAATCAACAGGCAATAATGATAAAGAGAAAACATGCTCCCGTATACACCCATTGATTCCAATACTTATACCACACCTGTATTTACAACAACAACAACAACAAATCACTTAAATCAGCAAATTAATACATATAACACTTGTGGAACAATTTCACAGAAGAAGAAATGGGATAGACACAAAGAGTTAGAAAGAGAGAGTATAGAAGAAGGAAAAAGCTTAGAGAAATATGAAGAAGATGAAGAAACTTCTGATCAGCACAGCTTTCACTAGGCATCATGTTCAATAGGAAATAGAATAAATACCAGGCTTAATTGTCATGATGATGTTCCATTTTCAAAAAATTAAACCATTGTTGGAAAGAACTGAATAGAATTTCACTCAGTGGACCTAGTTTCATTCTCAGTGATGGATTGTATTTCAAGTAACTGGGTTGCGCATGTCAATGGGTTAAACAATATAGACAAAATATTATCTTAATTTGTGAGATAAAATTCTTGAGACTACATTGAAACCACGAGACTGCCACAGCTGTTATGGATATGGACAGATAAGAAACACAATTTAGTGATAAGGTTCCAATCTTGAGTCTCCGCAATATGTTTCTAAACTCTGTGTAATACTTATGACACTAAATTGTTTGACGACTATTACTTGTGTCAATAAGTGAGGGTTCAATGCAGGGTTGTGATGTAATAGAATTTTCCACTCTGATGATGTAATGTGTATATTTTCCTATATATGCAATCGCATCACTTTAGTAAGTTTTGTGTTTTCGTAATGAGATTGAATGTTAAAGATTATGCTGTATGATGTGTAAATGAATATGAGCAAGAAAATACCAATCACTACATATCCATAATCTTCAAAACTTAAGAAAGATTCCAAATTTGAAATTGTAAGCCCTTTGTTTTGGAAAATTACATTTAAAGCATTTGTAGAAACAAAAAGAAAAATACATGAATGAGATAAATAGTCCATAACATAATAACATAATTATACCATAAAAAGGTACAGTTAGGGGTGAAAATCATCTAACGACAATGGAAAACGCCATTAAATTCAACAACAACAACAAGCTAATAACCAATAGATACTGTAGGATAAGGGATGTTCATACCTTAATTCATTGTAACTTGCTACTCTGTATTTAAATAGCGCATGGCTCCGTTTTGATTGTTTATTTGTTTTAATCAATTTATTTCAATGAAAAATTAAACATGCAGCCCAAGGGCTGGAAATATTCAAATTTTTACAAAACAAAACAATTAAAAGTAAAACATTGAAAGGAACGCGAGTGTCTGCGAATGCAAAGTCCTCATTAAAGCAGGTAGACTACTACAGGTACATGTGATTGTAGGGTTGGGTGTGTTCATACTTACATTGTAATAATGCTACTCTGCTTGGCACCTGGATCCTTCTTGACAAGGTTGAAAGGAACGATGAGAATGAACAGATCAGAAGGAACCACATGGTCAGGGATTTTCTAAGGATAAAGAAGAGGAATTGAGAAAATGGATTAGATAAAAGAATCAAGAAGACATAGTCATGATATAGATGAACATTTTTTTAAATATTAATTCATGATTGCGATTGTGGTAAGAGAGAATTCCATTTACTGCAGGTTGACAAAACAAAAAAAAATGAAATATTTTAATTTCAAATTCTTTACTTCACTGGGCAATCTTAAACAGTTACTTAAAGGTAATACAAAGTGTTGGTATGGGGGCATGAATTCTTTATGTTCAATAGCCCCCTCTCAAGGTCAAGATATTAATTTAGCTATAAAACAATGTTTCTTGACTAAAATCTACCGATTGGCTATTCCCGTTTGTAAATTATATATCTCAACTGCATATCCTGAGATTTTCATGATCGCAGCTATGGATGGCAGGAGGCGCTATTTGATATTCGATTTTTCTCGAAAGCAAAAGTGTTTTAGGGGCTAAATTTTCTAGTGATCATAATACATCCACAGGGGCATCCAAATATATCAAAATTGTAAAGAATCACCATTCAGCCAATTTGCAAAATTTCCTAAAACTTTCTTTCTTTCCTCAAAAAATGATTGAATGGACTGCATGCATTCATGCAACTACTGATTTAAAAAGCCTATCCCACTGCATATTAACACCATGATAAAATATAACCACACTCTCATATTCAACAAACATCAAGAATATTATTAGTCATAAGTTCCCATTGTCTTGAATGTCAATGTTGAGCTTCCACAATAGACCTTTTTGATTTTCTTCTACATACATGTACGATAAAAGGTGATTGTTCTGGACTCAAAGTCCACAGTGGACAAGTGATTCAGATTTCAATGTACTGTCCATGAATACAATGGATTTTGGTAGCTTAAAGATAAAGTTGAGTTCTGGTCATGCGATTGCAATTGTGAAAGAAATGTTGTGGAATCGATCAGAAAAGGTTGATCGTCTATCGTACGTATTGGTGTGTACTGCAAGGTTCTGGAATCATCAAAATGATAAGAAATTTGGCCCAGTCTTGGTAAAGTTACAAGCACAATACACGAATATATGGCATAAAAATTTGTCCAGATTTGTATATGTTACATGCCATATTTAGAATATTAAAGCATTTGAAGAGCCATGCTATTCAGGGAACATTTTTATTCTGATGTTCACACTTGCATAATAACAATGATAACGTGCTCACAAATTATTTGTCACCTCTTCCCATAACTCAACCTTCTCTTTAATGTTGCTCTACACTAAAGCTTATAGATCAAGAACACACCTGTTCAGTGGTTTTGTGATCTGAATTCAATCATACTTATTATGAAAGATATATATGATGAGACAATATTTGATCAAAGGATCCGTGTGAAATTGTTTATCATTTTTTTCACTCACTGGATCAACCTGTTCTAGAAAAAAAATCCTCAGGGGTAATTTTCATATATACTGCATAAAGTAGTAAACCATAACCTGGAAATTTCATTTAACTTTAATTTGGATTTATAAGATAAAATGACTTCTCTTTACCCAAATTGTCTCTGTAACAGGCCTACATGTACCAAAGTTGAATATGCCCCACAAATATTATGCAGATTTAAGAGGATTTTTTTTCTTTAAACTTACAAAGTGATCTGTATTATTTGCTCCTAGCCTGCTGTAGTATCTATATCTCTGGTACGTAGCAACCACTCTTTCTTCTTCCGGTTCCTGGATGTTGCGTTCTGAGATGGAGGGGCGTGACGCGTGGTGGAAAGGTTTCCTAGAAAAGAAAAGAGAGAGAGATTGATTAATTCACAACCTACCTTTTCATAGAAATTAAAACCAAATTGCAACGTGGGCATTTATAATTCCATATATATCTAATAGCACTACATGTAATTATAATGGTGGCTTCTTACATGTATATGTACATCATGTAGCGCACATACTGTAGGCATCATTTTGGCGCAAGTCGATTTTTGCACTCTCGCAAACAATGCCCCCTGTTCTAAGCGTAAACACATACCACACAAAATGATACCAAATGATTCGGGATAAAACACTCTTTCATAAGGTGTATAATAATTTACTGTTCATAGAAGCAATTTTCTAGGTGTAAACTTTTTTTTGACTCACACGGTATGATTCATTTCCTCCCAAATCAGGATCCAATTCATACTTAAATCAATTTAAATTTCAAAAATGATTTATTAACCCAATCAAAAAAGTATTTTGTACATACCGGTAGACCTATCATTTTTCACGAAAAGCAGACCAATTATTAATACCGACATGACAAAATTGCATGCTGCGAAGGTCCTGGTGCTCCAACATTATAAACTGACCATCATGCAGTCATAACTATTGGAACTATCATATTTGTATCCATGCAATTTGTATGATGGAAGCGATGTAAAATTAACAAACCACAAATTTTACTTGTGTCTTTATAAGGCTATGATTAAAATTATCCCTCAAAAAATTAAAACTATTCCAAAATATTTTAAACTGATCCTCGCATCACTCATCATCTGTAAAATATATGATTCATACGACAATGTTCTCAAGGATTATTTACATAAATGTGCATAATTATCTCAACTCATGGATATGCATGTATTAGAAAGTAAAATCAACTCGCAACCAAAGTCTTGAATTACAATTCAAGTACTTACATGTAACAATGAAGGGAATGGCATCATTCTCAAGCGTTACTTTACACAAACGACACTATTACCATGTTTTACAGAAAATTCTGACCAATACAACATTGTAAGAGAAAAAAAGTATGGAAAGGGTAGGCATGACGTCTAATGGGGACAATAAGCAGTGTTTATGTGTCATACTGTACATACATTTACATGTTTTTATTACTGGTATGTGCTTTTCTGAACAATAAAACATTTCAAGGTTTAAAAAGGTGTGTTTTGTTGAGACAGTACAGGTACATATACATACCTGCCAACCTGAGACAAGAGAAATTAGGAGTAAATTTTTCTGGATGGACTACGAGGTCGCGAACCACCGAAGGATTGGGGTAGTAGCCCGTAGATTGGGGGGGGGGGGGGGGGGGGGGTACACAGGACTTTAGGGTCTATTTTTTTTTTCTCTCCATTTTAATGGTGCAAATTGGCCTTTTCCTTCAACCTTTTCGCCCCACACATAAACAATTTTTTTGTATTCTTTCTTATACTTCTGATTATGAACAGCACGAGTCTTACCCATTTTGTCCTTCAAAAATGGAGAAATCAACGAAGAAGAAGAATATAGTAGTAGTAATCCAAAATAAATCAGAGGAAGTCCCGTAAATAACAAGCTTCCACGATCGCAGTCATCGCACAAGCATTGAAGAAAACACGCCAATGTATACAGTGTTTATGCACGGTGTATCAACTGCACATGTAATATAAATACACGTGGGCTATACGCATGCAGTTACTATGCAACAACGCTGCATGTAGTGTATGTATTAGTACAACGTCCGCACACACTTTATCGATATAGCTTACGCACGTGCTTCCATGTACTAGTACATGCAGTACATGGATAATGACTGCGGAACTAACGATCACGTTCGGGCTGCGCTGTGTATATCTTCTATGAGTGCGAGCGCGGATGTCGGCGTGATCTGGTTATCAGTGCTGTGTTATGCTTTAGTCTTATGCAACAGTCGTTTGTTTAAAAAAAAATTAAAAAAAATTAAAAAAAAAAAAAAAAAATTAAAAAAAATTAAAAAAATCAGAGTTTTGAGGCATGCACTCGGAGTTTGGAGTTGGTATGAAAAAAGCGGAGGAACTCCGCCTAAATCGGGGTGGTTGGCAGGTATGCATATAGGCTTTCAAGTCCTTTCCTGTTTGGTGTCATTTTAATGCCCTTCCATTTCCTGAATCTTAGATTCAACCGCAGGAAGCGGGTCATTCTCAGTGTAGACACTACCGGTACATACATGTACATTTTGTTGACTGCAGCTCTTTTAAAACAAATCTACAGAAGAAATTAAATATACCGATGTTGATTTGTACCGTTTCCCTTTTGTTCTTTGTGCACAGCTCTTCCGTTTTTGTTTTTGTTTTGCCTCAGCATTTCAGAGCCCTTTTTTTAGTTTTTCTGAATCTTCACAGCTTCTGTATACTTTTAGCGGGTCATTCCTGAATGTTTTTAAACTTTTGGAATTTCTCTGCTATATCAAAGACCTCACCTTTTAAGAATGAATCCATAGAGTTTCATGCACATTTCTTTGTTCACTATACATATGATATGAAGAATATACATTGTCTTTTTAATATATTAAAAAGGTATTTCATGTAAAATATACAAAGGAACCTTATAATTTCTACTGCTCAACAAAGGAGAAAGACCATCCTCTTTTGTAAAATGTATGAATGGGAGTACAATTAGAAACTCTCTCTCTCTCTCTCTCTCCCTTTCTTTCCTCTCTCTCTATCTGTCTCACAATTCTTCAACGTAATGTACATGTATCTCCATCATATCTCAGAATACAAAGCATGTACATGTACCAGTAAATACAACTACAACAGTTTCAATAAAATTGTCTACTAGTAATCTCCTCTTACCTTCCCCCATGTACATGTACGTGCTTACACATACAGTACATGCAGTACGGTATGTACTATGTACCGGTACCTTTATATACCGTATCAGGTATGCCAAACTGGTTTTTATTGTTAATCTTGTGCTATTTACATTTGCTCTTTGTGTTATACAACCTCCTTAATAAGTCCATCTAAATATACCTCATCAAAAGATTATTTGGGAATCTAAATACTTCCTGCTCCTAAATCCTATTTATGATTGAAATAATTTCAAGCTGGTAGTTTGGATGTACAAATGAAATTTATATTTTAGTAGGTTTTACTGATATACATGTATAGGCCTACATTACAAATGTTATACAAATATGTGCATTGTTGGAAAGATTAGAATGTCTAGTTAGGGACGATCCACAACAGGCTCTTCCCCACCTTTAAAATTCTGAAGAACTTTGCAGGAATTATGAATATGTCATGTACAGTAAGTTCTAAAGTCCTATAGATCTGTCGAATATAAACTTTTCATTTTTTTGGCCTGCAAATGGGACATGGTGCCTTTAACAAGAGGGAGAAAAGAAAGAAATACAAATAAAATTATTAGTAGTTTGATTTATTCAAGACATTCAAATTCATCACAAATAATGACTTTCCTCAGAACTCACCTTCTCTTCTTCTCTGTTCCAGTGAGACTAGCTCCACTAAGATTACTGCTTCCAGAGATAGGACTGTCTCGTAGCAAGCTCACACTGAAGAAAAAAATACAATACAGCTATATGTAGGTATATAAAATACTGTACATAATTAATTTCATTTTTCAGTTATTTTTTATGCTTCCACATTACAGTTAAAAACAGGCAAAATACAAAATAATGTACAAATTTCATAAAATGAAAAGGAATACTCAAAGATAAAGTTAAGTTCTGGTCATGCGATTGCATTATGAAAGAAACGTCATGGAATCGATCAGAAAAGGTTGATATTCTAGCATTGGTGTGTACTGCAAGGTTCTGGAGTCATCAAAATGAAGAAATTTGGCCCAGTCTTGGTAAAGTTACAAGTACTGTACACAGAAAGATGTAAATTGGACTACATGAACACGTGGCATGAAAATCTGTCCAAATTATTATGATGTTATAGAGTAAAGGAGGGGGTTTTCGATCACTTAAGACAAAATCCTATTTTTGGAACTCTTTACTTCCTATTTATTATCATTTCTTGTTTAAATCATGAAGCAAATATTATTATTATTTAAACAAAAAAAGAATACCAGAAAAAAAATCATGAATTGCCATGACAATATTTATTTCAATTTTTACTGTTTCGGAGGCAGTTATCGACATAGCGAGCCAGTTTTCGACCGCATGTACAAAGTCAATAGGAAGCGCGCGCACACGCTGCGAGATTCCGCGTTGATCTATAGCACTAGCGGGCGGAGTAGGTATCCCACGCCGGAGCTCCCTGGTGCTCGCCATGTTGAAAACTAGCACTGCGTTGATCGGAAATTGGAATCTGAATTAGACAGAGATATCATGTGTACGTTGCGGTGTCCGGCTGCATTGATTTAATACATGCGATGAGATACTTTTGAGCTTGCGACTCGCACAAAATCGAGCTCTAAATCTGAAAAATACTTGAAATAAAGCTCATTTTATGGTACCCATATTTTTTACAGACACGCCTAAGATACCGTATTTGCCGGCGATAAGGCCGCAGCGCCGTATAGGCCGCACCCCCGATTTTGACATTAATGTGAATTAAAAACGATAGAGTACCAGGTCCTAGGATAGAACCTTGTGGTACACCATTTGTTATATAAACAAAATTGAGGAATTATTATTATAAACTACATGTTGAGATCTATTAGAAAGATTACTTTCAAACCAAGATGACAGACAAATTTTAGTGTTGTTGTAGTTTCCGAGTGGTGAGTCAACACACTGATTACTGAGCTGGGAGACATTGCCAGGCATAGCGCCATAAATCGAAACTAAAAAAAAAAAAAAAAAAAAAAAAAATTACTCTTTCGCCGCATAGGCCGCACCCCGACTTTTTGATATTTTCTCTTCCAAAAATACTGCGGCCTTTACGCCGGCAAATACGGTACTCGATTTTTCAGATTTGGGTAGCGGGACCCCCGATTACATCGCTAAAATGTGATATTTTAGGATATATTTTCCATTGCAAATGTGGTTCTTCAGTGACTCTGGCATGGTATGGTATGTGTGGGATATGTGATATGCTATTATGCGATGTATTTGAAAGGGATTTTACCATGCATCCAACCAATCGGCCGAAAACTGGAGATGGTGGATTACCCCCTTCTTAAATGTATGCCATATTTAGAATATTTAGAATATTAAGGCATTTGAAGATCGAGCCATGCTTTTCAGGGAACATTTTTGTATCTGATGGACTTCCACACTTGCATAATACAATGATAACGTTCATAAATTATAACAAACATAACGAAAAAATGACAATAGTGAAATCCTCCTCCTCCTCCTCCTCATACCACTTAACAACAACAAATTCAATTTGTATAGAACTTCTGCACTGTATACGACACACAAAAGAAAATTTGGTGCTAGTTCAGAATTCTGTCCAAACTTTGACCCGTAACTCCGGCGTGGAGATACCCTACTAAAACATATGGTACCCAAAATGAAGTACTGTAAATATTCATCAAATATCCAAATAAAGGTCATGGTTTAAAAGTCAATGTGTTTGCTACCTGTTTCGTGTCAATTTTATTATCTTTTTCAGAGTATTTTTCCTAAAATCAAAGAGATTACGGTCGCTAACTGAACACACGCGCGCCCGCACCCCACCGTCGCGTCGGTACGGTATGATTGTGCTGCAGTTTGCTGTGAATCCTGTGAGAAAGGGCATATTATAACTCTTTTATAAGTCTTCGTTTTGGGTCAAATTTTGGATAGACTAGACTTCTGAACTAGCGCCGTAAATTCTATAGATTAATTATATTTGTAAGTCATGTAAATTAAATAGATCTTCTTCTTCCTTTTGAGTACAGACCTCTTTACAGAGTATTATCGTACTATACTGGGGCATAGGGGTGTGTGTGTCTAGATCTAGACTAGAAGAGAGTAGAGTCAGTCTAGATCTAGAAGTCTAGGCTATATTTGTTCATTCACATAAAAATCATCAATCACAATCATGCACAAATTATTAAACAGGTACGTCTAATTCATTAAGATTAAATAAAATGTAGATCTAGGCATAATTCAAAATTCATCTAAACTATATCATGCACATGCACCAATCACTGACAAATAGATCTAACAAAGTTAGATCTATGACAATCACAATCACAACAGCGCGACATGACAACAAGCTACTCTTTCCGGCTTTAGCGCACCCGAAGAAGGCGGGTGCATGCATTCTCAAACTCCGATCCGCTCTTCTCAGCTCAGTCAAGACAAGACACTAGACAGTCTCAGCAATTTTTGATACAAACAAGAGATTTCCAACTTACCTTCCTTTTCTTGGCTCTGCTTCATCACCATTTAAAAGTGGTGTCTTCTCGCCTGTTTCATAATCCCTCGGAGTCCCTGATCGAAAAGACATATTTGCTGATTAAAGAAACCAACTAGAATTAATATGATGTTGTCAACATTTCTCACTCACTCAAGTCGTCACAGATTAGACTTTGGTTTTACAGTACTATACAAGACTAGGCGGAAAGTCACATGACATGTCACATGATCATGAGACACAGTGTCCAAAAATCTTCTTGATTGATGGAATGGAATCTATTATCGAAAAACTCCGGAATACTCTGGAACCAAGTGGTTTTGAGATTCACCCTTTTAAGGTAGGCTAACAGAGAATTATAATCTGATGCAAAATGTTTACATATCGTCTGTATTATTAGTCATTTGGAGTTAAGAACTTAGCGCTAGTTTGCGCTGTCACACTACTTATCAGTCCCGTGTGTGTATTTATGCGTACGTGAAATCACCATTCTAAGACTAAACAGTAAACAGTAATTTTTTTGTGAGATGACTTTGACCAATCACCCATTTTCGTGAGTATGCATCAGCTACATTTTCATTTTTCACTAAGATGACTGAACTTGTTGCAAATCTTCCAAAATGCTCGTGCATGCGAATGACTCCATGACCTTGCTCTCGTAAGCACACACACACTCGTCAGTCTGCAAGAATCTTCAACTGTGAAGGAGGTAGACTTAACCCAAAGAAGAAGAAGAAGAAGAGGCAAGTTGGCTCAGTCAGTCGGTAAAGTTAGGGAGGCCAATGCCCGGGCGTAAGGCTTCTACGCCTACGATTTGTGCGCTCGTCGTCCAAGTCAGAAAATTACCAGAAGAAAAAAAAAGGGGAAAAAAAAGAAAACAAATATCTATGGAATCAAATGTATAACAAATACACAATTACACACTCCACAACATACCTATAATCACGGATCTGTAACAGTCTTTCACCCTTTGTTGACGATCTTGCAGATTTTGACGTTTTTAGATCCAATAATTCTGTTAGCAGACGAAAATAACGTACGGACAAGAGAAACTAGAAGGGTCCTAGAGGGCGATGAGGTTAGCTCACTAAAATCCTTCTCAATGACTGAAGGTAGCGCCTAAAAATATGGAATCAATTTAATATCAAAGAACTTTTGATAGAGATTAACATATCAGTTGTGTTCAAATGTCACTTTTAACAACTAGAAAATATAACGAAAAAGGATTATATCTTTTTAATTGCAGATTTTTACAAACTGCACATACGAAGGTAGATAGAGTACGATGTTTTTGTCAATCTTGCGTTGGTTTGAGCCCCATAGCTAGAGCCATCTCAAATTGGGGAGCAAAACTGTGAACAGACACGTCATTGTTCCAGCCCAAAATAGAAGTCTTGCGACATCATAATATGAATATGTATGAGGTCCGGTCTCATCGCGCGCAAAACAAATTTGACGTAGTCTCACACACAGTACCTTATTCTCACAGCACGAGACTCGAGTGTCGAGCTCGTACAGTAAGTCATATATGAAAAATGTTTAAAAAAGATATTTCAGTAAAAAAATGTCTACGTGAGCAGTCTATACTCCAATTGAGAAGTTAGGATGGAAAGATATGATTGGATGATGTGATTATGATACATGGTTAGTTGTCGCGTACAGCTTGAGAGAGAGAGAGAGATCGAGAGAGAGAAAGAGAAAGAGAGACCCAGCTGTACTATACATGCTACGTGCGATATACATGTACATGTATTGTAGTGGTGTCATGTGTGTAGCGCTCCGAGTGTGAGGTCGTTCTAATTCTTGTTGATTGTACAGTAGATCTCCGACTGAAATCATAAGGAATACTCATGAGGAAATCAAGTTATTGGAATACCATTCTAAGGTAAATATAAATGAATTAGATCTAGTTTTTTCCTTCTTTTTTTACTCGTAGATGTAGTAGTCGTACGTACATTGCATTGATGGTTCAAATTCTTCGATTTCAACTTCAGCCTGTATTGCGGCTTGCCTGGTTGAAGTGGTTCGGTGTGTGCATGGAGTTAACTCCATGGTGTGTGCGACCGATTCAAGGCTAGCCGAAAGATGAATGTACTTTCGCGCGAAGTTTTGAACTTGTTGTTCGGTCAATGACACGCCTATTCCCTCGGGCCTGTCTAATTCTCGACGTAATTTTTGGGACCATGAAATTGATCGTTTCAAGGCTCTTGCGTACGGCCAAGGCGTAGAAGGAAGGGAGTGCTTAAAAGCTGGATATCTCCTATTTTATGGAACTTCTGGAGTCGGCAGATGGGTGAGTTTTCTTAGTGAAAGTAAATGCTTTCTTTTAATCTTTGTTTTATTTTAAACAAATTCGTAATTAAAAAGTTAGATTTGGGCATTGGCCTCCCTAGTAAAGTGTCTGCCTGTCGAACCAAAGGTCTGGGTTCGACTCCCACCCTGGGGGATGACTGAAGCCTGCGTTGTGTGTTAACGTGCCCCTTCCCTTGTTCATAGACGCAGGTTATGTCAAGTGGAAAACACTCCGTCCCTCGTATAGGACGTTAAGAACCCATTGCACTATTCGTATAAGAGTAGGGGGAAACCCCGGTGTAATGATCCACCTGCACACCCCAATCAGGCCGAGTATACGGCATCTGCAAGAATCTTCAGTATTGAAGGAGGCAGATTATCTTGAAGAAGAAGAAGAAGAAGAGGCTGAGCCTGCAGAGACAATGTGAATGAGCATTTCAATAGTACACCCTTTCGCGGTTAAGGCCGCCATTTTAATTTGCGTGTACACATTGCGTCACTGCCTGTGCTGTGCGCTCCCATCATATTCAATTCAATTCAATTCAAGTTTATTTTTCATTTCCACAGAAATCAGAACAATATTTCATTAAAACAAAACAAAAAATTGAACAAGATAACATGTGAATAATATCATTTACAAATACTTAAACTGCATATAAACAAAATTTGAATAACATAATACAAAAAGAATTGATATTTTCTATGGAAATGGAGGGACCCATTAAAAAGTGGATACTTGTAGATTATGGGTCCCTCAAAATAACAAAGTAGCATTACACAAATTAGCTTATACAGAACAAAAAACACAAATATATTAATATAAAAGTTTGTTCTTTGTTTTTAAAATAAAAAAAATAAAAAATAAAGTAAAGACAATGACAAGCCCGCGAAGACAGAACAATAACAAGTAGAGACAATGTAAGACAGAGAAAGACATACAATAACAAACAAAAACGAAAATACAGCACAGACGTGGACGTAACATTTCCAAAACAACAAATCAGTTATTCTACATTCCGTATACTATTGTCAATACAAATCAGATTATCAGTAAAAAGTAAGACCGTATAAATCGATAACTGCGCATATAATTATTAAAGAGAAAATAAGGGGAAAGTATGCGCGTATTCTCCTCAAAATGACCAAGACAATGATGCATCGTGTATAATGTGCAAGTATTAGTGTGTGTGTGTGGGTGTCAGGGGGGGGGGGGTAAATCAAACTAATTTACTTTATATTTTAAGAACAAAAATATTTTTAATCTTTTCTTAAATGTATATAATGAAGGGGCATTTTTCAAGGAATCAGTAAAGGAATTCCACAATTTTGGGCCATCATAGATAAAAGTGTTTTTAGCGAAGGAAGTTCGAAGTAATGGCAAATGGTACTCTTCCGATTGTCTAGTTGAATGTTGATGAAAAGAGCGATTTTTTAAAAACATAGTCTTAAAATTTTTTGGCAGCAAATCATTAGTATTTTTATACATAAATTGACCTAATTGAAGCAAATACAAATCTTTTACTTTCAGAATATTATTATCATAAAACAACGGATTAGTGTGTGCACGAAAATCTGCCTGGGAAATAATTCTAACTGCTCTCTTCTGTAACAATAAAAGTTTGTCTAAAATGTTCTGATGAGCGTTACCCCATGCGAGTAAGCCATAATTCAGATAAGGTAATGTTAAGGATGAATATAATGTTAATAATGCTGAAGATGGGAGTTGTGTTTTAAGTCTATTTAATATACCAATATTTCTCGATTTTTTTTTAGAAATGTTATCGACATGAACTTTCCATGAAAGCTTATTATCAATTATTACACCTAGAAATTTAGAATGTGTAACCTTTTCCAAAGGAGTGTCATCAAAAACTAAATCAGTTGGCAAAGAATCTATTGAATTACTAAAAAGAATATATTTAGTCTTTTGTAAATTTAAAGACAGCCTATTAGCTCGGATCCATTGAATAATTTTTTCTAATTCAAAATTTACAATTTCAACAAGAGTATTTGGATTTGTATGTGAAAAGAACAAATTTGTATCATCAGCAAATGATATAAAAGACGCCATATCTGATGATCTATAAAAATCATTAATATAAATAATAAACAAAAGCGGGCCCAGCAAACTACCTTGAGGAACCCCACAATTAATATTTCGTAATTCAGAAGTGTGACCATCCAGAAATACAAACTGTTTCCTATCGGAAAGGTAACTCCTGAACCACTCCAAGGCCTTCCCACGTATACCATAATGAGAAAGTTTATGAAGCAAAATATTGTGGTTGATCGTGTCGAAGGCCTTGGAGAAGTCCAGGAGTATTCCAACCATATGATAAGAGGAGTCGAGAGCATGAGCTACCTTTTCAACAAGTGATAATAATGCATGACTCGTGCTATGTTTCTCTCTAAAACCAAATTGGGAATCACAAAAAATATTATGAACTTTCAAAAAAGCAACTGTTCTTTTATGTATAAGTTTTTCTAAAACCTTCGAAAGAGATGATAATAAAGATATCGGGCGATAATTATTTACATCTTGCTTATCACCCTTCTTAAATAGTGGAATAACTTTTGCAATCTTCATAACATTAGGTACTTCTCCATTCAAGAAAGACAAATTAAAGATATGAACCAATGGATCTACAATGAAAGGTATTATCCCTTTTAAAATAAAGTTATTAATATTATCAACACCAGAACTTTTCTTGTTTTTCAAATGAGAAACAATATCTATTATTTCAAATCTATGAGCTGGAACAAAGAAAATAGAATTTGTATTTGGGGCATTTAAAAAATCTGTGAAAGATTTTTTTGATTGTGGTATATTTTGTGCTAACGTCTCACCAATCGAAGAAAAGTGTTTATTAAAAATATTTACAATCATATCAGAATCATCGATCACTTCATTATCCCTTTTTATTTTAATAATATCATTTTTATTATGGACCAAATTCATAGCCTGTTTAAGAATTTTCCAAGTATTCTGCATATCATGTTTATAAAACTCTAAGCGATTCACGAAATAATTCTTCTTTTCAAAACGCAAAATTCTAATCAAAGCATTCTTATACGAAGTATATTTACTTTTAGTTCTATCTGTAAGATTTGCTTTATACTTATAGTACAACTTATTCTTTTTATTAATACATCTTAGAAGAGATTTCGAAATCCAGGGAAGTCTAGGGGTAATTTTATAATTATTTACTTTATCTCTTTGTAAGGGAATACATGTATCTAACTCTTCATTCAGAATATCTAAAAAATTATTATACGAACTATTTACATCATCAGTGTTATAAACACTTGACCAATCTGCGTGCTCTAAACTGGCTCCAAGTCTTGCTATATTCTCTGGGGAAGCTCGACGTCTTAATGGACGAGGCCGTCCACCATGGACTGAATTTGAAAGTGTAAACTGAGTAAAAATGGGATAATGATCAGATATATCAGAAAGTATAATGTATGAATCAGGATGTGGAATGACATTACTAAAGATATTATCAATCAATGTAGCAGAATTATTAGTTACACGAGTGGGCTTAGAAATAAGTGGGAAGAATGAATTTGATAAAAATATTTCCCAAAAATCATGACATAAATTATCAGTATCATATTTTAATAAATTGATATTGAAGTCACCCATTATAAAGCAATCTTTATTATTCATTACCGAATTATTCAAAATATCAGTTAGGGACGATAAAAAATCTAAAGTATTACTACTTGGGGGTCGATAAACTACACCAATTATTACATTCTTCCGACCTGGCAATAAGATTTCAATAAACAAGGATTCCAAGATATTGTTCATTATAGTAATATCATTACAAACATTGTAAGAATAATTTTTTGAAACATATAAACCAACACCTCCTCCAAGTTTTTCCTTCCTACTATTAAAAATAAAATCATGTTCATGTAGGGCAAATGGTGGGTTAGGATCTGTGGTTAACCAAGTCTCGGTAAGCCCAATTATAGAGGGAAGACATTGGGACGAATTACTAAAGAGGAATTGAAAATCATCAAAATGTTTATTAATACTTCTAATATTCAAATGGAATAAAGAAAATGTATCTTTATTAATATTATTATTACACATAAAGTCTTTGAATTGATGGTTAGTAATGTACTCAGTTAGAGAATTGGCGATAGTCTCATCATATCGATCATCACGAAGAGAATTAAACGCTAAGTTATTATGTAACGTATCCATTTAGAGTTTGACCACAAAAGGATTGCGTAACAAAATAGTAGTATAACATACAATAATGCGCAGTATCTAAAATGGAAGTTTCAAATTTAGTTAGAAAAAGAGAATCGGTCTGTATGGACAACATTGTGATATAAAAATGGAAATTAAGTATAGACAAGAAAAAATACACAAGTAAACATAGACAAACAAAAGACGAACATTTAACAGATATGAATATATTACAAGAAATCTCCGCAGGCTTGGAGAACAAACGATAAACATCCGCAAAATCGTAACAAAGCATTACAAAGCAAAACAACACTATCTTGAACTCCCTGATATAGATAAAGAAGTTCGAAATAGATTTTCAATGTAGACTAGTCATAATTATAATTATACGCAACAAAAGAGTGAATATAACAGAAATAATAATGAAAATTACTTTAATTTTTTAGAAAATACATATACAAAAAAAGAAAAAAAGAAAAAACGTCATTATTAAATACTTATTTAGACCTCATGCGATTGCGCATCGTGGCAGACCGTGAGCAAAGCATCCTGAGGGCAAGAAAAAATATTTAAAAAAATATATATACAAACAGCAACAACAAAAGCATGCTGCCTCATCAAATTACTCTGCCCGGTAAGCCACGAGACGCCACCGTACTAAAACAAAAAAAACAAAAAAAAAAACAACAATATTGACATGGTCATGGGCGCCATTTTAAATTAAGAGTAGACTAAACAAAGTTGTTTACCGTATTTGTCGGCGTAAAGGCCGCAGTAGTTTTGGAAGAGAATATATCAAAAAGTCTGGGTGCGGCCTATGCGTCAAAAGAGTTTAAAAAAAAAAAAAAAAGTAAGTCAAAACCAGCACGAATTTGCACATATGGGACTATAAACGGTACAATAGCTATACCACTATGGTACAGGACATTTCCACAAATCTTACCGACAATTTTATCTTGCATTGTTGACATGAAGACGAAAATAAACTTCCAAAAACAACATCTGCCGATAGATCTTGATCTTAGTTCGTGCCAATGCATTGCAAAAGTAAAAGAAGGGCCCATTTAACGGAGCTGCCGCGAAGCATCCAGCACGCGAAGTCGCTATTTTGAATCCATTTCAATACACGAGAGAGGCGCAATGTATACATCACAGAAAACTGCATTGGCTAGTATCAGTGCGGGATGGCCGAACGGTCTAAGGCGGTGATTTTAGTCGCATCAACATTTGTACGCAAGAGATCAAATCCCGACTTCGACAAAAGTTTTATTTTTTATTTTTTTATTTTTTTATGTCAAAATCGGGGGTGCGGCCTATACGGTGCTGCGGCCTTATCGCCGGCAAATACGGTACTCGTAATTTAGAATGGCGCCAATTTCAGCGCATGCGCACTCTTGTACCCTTGAAAGGGTGTATACTGTCCCCCAAATTGCAAACATATTTCTAAATAGGCCTAGTAATAAATCAGTACAGATTTCAGTCCAGACTACAGATCAGACACTACAGACACAGCACAGTAAGACACTTTTCAAGAAGAAGTGTGTAAATTGTACTTTTTATAATAAATTTAAACTTATCCTCAACCTGCTGACTGTTGCACTCATTTAGTGTGGAGGATTATTCCATATAGTTGTCAAAAGAAGACTAACATCAGTGTCTCAATTTTCAGACAAAACCAAAAACATGAGCCGCTAGCTGGAGCCAATGATTTGAATGACATTTTTATATTATTAGCCAGTGAGATATTTCTTTCTTCTATATCTTAAAATGTTTTTTCACCTGCAGGTTGGATGGTATAATGAGAAGGTGAAAGCTGTCTTCCATCTGTCATATCCCGAGGATACTTTGGCCTTTTGTATCCTCAGCTCGCCCTCTATGTTTGACAAGGCCTTTTTGCCGTTTGTTGAAAGACTGAAATGCCAAAGTGTGATCGAGAACAGAGACCCCATTGACTCGTGTGTAGCAGAGCAACTCCTAAGAGCCAAACAGGTACAATACTACAAGAATTCAAGGATAGACTTAAATTTCATAAATAAGTTAGGGTATATTCCCTTCGCTTTGTTATACTTATAAATAGAAACAAAGTAAAAAAAAATTGTCGGCTCTTTTAAAGGAGAACAATGAAGAAATGAGTATGCGCCGCTAAAATCAAAACAACATGGAGCCTTGGCATGATTGTTTTAGGGAACTTAACCCTATTTAGCCCGGGCTATTTTGAAACTGCATAGCCCGGGGGGGGGGGGGGGGGGGGGGGGGCTTCTAAGGCCCCCCCCTATGATCTCAGCCGTGATACGCCCGATCGCCGCGAAAATTTGCATACATGTCAAGTCAAGTGTATAGAATACTATGGTAATTTCAATTTTTTGATAAATTCACTCATTTGCATATTTATGGTAATTTATGCAAATAAGGTCATAAAATTCACATTTTTGCCCATAAATCAGACATTATTCATATTTAAGCATTCTTTCTCACTACATATATTTGTTAGACCATTTGGAATAATAATACAACACAAAAAATTGAAAAACCAGGGTTATTCCTTATGATATCTATTGTTTTGATAATTTCTTATGTATTTCTTTGTTTTTTTAACTTATGTATTTTATTGTTTTTGTTGTTTTATTTCATTTCCAACTATAATTCAACTATTTTGACCCCAAAATAAACACCTAAACTATAAACAAGACCAAATAACCAATGTTTTATCACTTTATTTGAAAAATGAGATTTCCATATGTTTTGTACACAAATCACAAAAATGAGCGATTTTCGGGCTGACATGCGAAGACAAAAGGACACGTGACTTTGTAATGGTAGGTCCGATTTTCAAAAAATTTCTTTCAAAAGATGCGCAAGACTCGAAAGAAAAAAGTCACAAAATTTCAGTGCAAGATTTTCTTGCGTTAAAAAATTATCGCAAAAAATGTCGAGGGGGGGGCTTCTGAAGCCCCCCCCCCCCCCCCCGGGCTAAATAGGGTTAAGGGAAGGATGAAGGAGTATTTATACCCTCTCCTCCCCCCCCCCCCCTCTAAAGAAGAAAGGAACCTGAACATATCAATGTTCAAGTTAAATGAGACCTAATTCAGATTTTTCAGAGAAAATGGAGTTTGCATATTGTTGCATAATACCCCCCCCCCCCCCTCATCTCTCTCTCCTTCAACCCCCTCTCTGTCACTTACTCTCTCTTTCTAGTACCCTTCACTCCAAATACCTGATATCTTTTTTAATTTTTTATTCAAGGCTTTACAACCAGACCATGAGGTTGACATAATCCAGGACTTTGAGATGCATCCCGTGACTAGGAGACCCAAACTCTTGGTCCAAACAGCAGGCCATGTGTCCGGAGCTGCGTTCTACTACAAGAGAGATAATGTCTGCAACAGTCCTTGGGATGAAAAGAAGGTATTAAAGTTTCTTATTCTACATTTCCTTTAAGGTTTAGTAATTACAATCAATTATCGACTCGAGATTTTTTTTAATGCAAATTTATCTGAAGTTTGACTACTGTGCAATGTATGTGTAGTTCAATGTATGTAGTTCAATTGCATGCATACAGGTATTACCGGGTAAGGGCTGGGGGAATAAGTTATGATGATAAATCGGGGTCCAGACAACTCGCCACAAAGACAACCCGCCCCAAAGACAACCCGCCACAATACCCTGGACATCTCGCCACAATACCCTGGACAACTCGCCACAGGCGAGTTGTCCAGGGTGGGGTGCCTTTTCGGACAACTCGCCACACTTTTTTCCCCTCATGATTTTTAGATCTAAAATGATATGAAATTGTCATTTTTCATGATTTTCTATAAACACAGTCATTACAAAGAATAATGAATAAAGCTGATTTCCCTTGCAACAATAATATACTTTTGACAAACCAAAGGGCGTACGATCGCCAGATCATTGGGATAACTTCTCAGTATTTAGATAGAGGTCTATAACAGCTGCATTTTTCTGTCCCAGAAATTTTTTAATGGTAGGATACTGGAAGCACTGGCGTACTGATAGGGGGGGGGGGGGGGGGGGGTGGGCAGTTGACCCGCGAAATAAAATTGGAATGTGGTTTATTTCTAGATTTTCTGGGTTAGTTTCGTCAGAGGCGGCATTCTTCATTGGGGGGGGGGGACACTGTGCCCCCACTTTTCCAGGTTCCCCTAAAGTGCCCCCTTATCCTTTGTACATGTCCTTTTCCCTTCTGATAATTTTTAATGGTAGGAATTCATGGAAGGATAGGCCTACTGGAAGCACTGGCGTAGTAATGGGAGAGGGGGCAGTTGAACCGCGAAATAAAATTGAAATGTTGTTTATTTCTAGATTTTCTGGGTTAGTTTCGCACTTTTGCCCACAGTCACAGGCGGCATTCTTGGTTGGGGGTGGGGGGGGGGGGGGCACTGTGCCTCCACTTTTCCAGGTTCCCCTAAAGTGACCCCTTATCATTTGTACATGTCCTTTTCCCTTCTGATAAGTGCCTACTTTTCTTTCTCAGATGTTTTAATTATAATGTTACTCATAATTACATAAAAGAACTTTTCTGTCTTTCTTCATTAGATTTTCCTTAATATTCATCATGTAATTTTTCAAATGGGACCTTATACTTTTTCCTTGCTTGCTCGAAAATCGATATTCAATCTATCACACCAAATTGCGTAGTACGTTGCTTAAACAATATGTTATTCCACGTAAAGAAATAAACAAATATTGATGTCATTCGTGGTAGTGTATTCACAATCTTGAAGGCGTAGGCCTATAGACAAATATCTAAAAATGGTTTTTATTATTGTTGATGTGTCCCTTTGTAGGTGCCCGTTTTTTCAGAAAACCAGCAATTCTTGCAATCATAGGCGCCAGAAGTGGGAACAGGGGACTCGCCTCCTCCCAACGAAAAAGTGTGTGTGTGTGGGGGGGGGGGGGGGGGGGGGGGGGTCAAAACGAATTTCCACTCCCCTCCCCCCCCCCCCCTAAAAAAAAAATAAGCAGTATTATTGATTACTATTTAGTAACCAAAAAGATCTAGATCTAGAAATCATGAGGGAAAAAAAGTGTGGCGAGTTGTCCGAAAAGGCACCCCACCCTGGACAACTCGCCTGTGGCGAGTTGTCCAGGGTATTGTGGCGAGATGTCCAGGGTATTGTGGCGGGTTGTCTTGGGGCGGGTTGTCTTTGTGGCGAGTTGTCTGGTAATCGATAAATCAATGTGTGTGAGTGCAGGATGAATTTTTGTGAAATTCTACATTCAATTTCTGTACATGCCCCCCGAGAATACAATTTGGTAGTGAAAAGTAATATTTTACTTTTACAAACAAATAAAATAAAAAATCATTTTAAAACAATGTTTTCAAATTTTAAAGCCCCACTGCACTAGTTTGGCCAGGGGGGATTAGACCTCCCTGCATGATCACTGACAGGTGGTTATCTCATCAAATCAGCTCTCAATTAACATAAGAAAAAGGGGATCATGGGGGATCAATGGTCACCGATTAGGCATTATTTGCTATATAGAGGGCGCAAGTAGCTATACTGTAAGTAGTGCAGTGGGGCTTTAAGGAAACATCATTGTTACAAAGTTATGTAGTGACCTATGTTAGGGCAGAGAGATTGTTCATCTGTGAATTCTATGAAATCTAGGAAGCATTTGAGCCTTTTTGACACCATAAAATGAAGATCAATAATCGCCTTTCACTGTCTGCAACTTCATTCTCTTTACAGAAAATCTATGGAGTAAGCATCCATCCTAGGTATGGCGGCTGGTTTGCCTTTCGAGGAGCCATCATCTTAAAGGACACCTTATGCAGCGACCTACAACAAGTGGCTCCCGATCAGCCTCTGACAACCGATGAAGATATCATTGACCTTTTAGAGAAGTTCAACTTCCATTGGAAAGACAATACATTCAGAGATGTGATACCTGCCCAGGATAAGTATTCACCGGAGCAGATTTGCTACTGGAACACGGCACCTTCCAAACGTTTCGCCTTGCTTGGGATCGAAGATAAGGTGGAATCAATATCCAGTTTCCAAGACCTTCATGAAAACATCTTTTAAGCCTGAAATGTCTTTTCATTTTGTAATGGATGCGTTTACTTTATGTATTTTTTTTACTTGGCTGAGCATGTATATTTTGTGCAATTAATTCTATTCACGATGTACCTAGTCACATAAGTGCCCTTTTTTTACAAACATTTATATGGATGGCAAGAAATATTGATGGAATAAATCTTGATGTATTTAGACCTTTGCTGTTGATGTCATCTAAGTCGCAAATTTGTAGCACAGTTTGATTTAATTACATCATATATCCACACAAGAACACAAATTGTGTGAAAACTCTTGTTTGTGTTAAAAAAATGGAAATACAGCTAATTTACCATTAAATGGGAGCCCCAAATTTGCCAAAAGTTTGATCGCAAAATTTCACTTCAATTTTATAATGATACGAAAGAGGATGGCATTAGGCACACACTCCTGCAAAGATTTTTCAACAAATAAACGTCTTTGAAGTCGAATATTGATTAAAATTTGGGTTTTCTGTTCGCATCATTATACAATTTAAGTGAAATTTGGCCACAACATTTTGGGGGCTCCCAACACTTGAGAGGGGCTTTAAGCTATTACACAAAACATGTACTGAAGACACGCTGATAATAGTCAGGTTTTGACTGATTGCCATTACAACAAAAAACAACAACACAAAATGAGAGAGAAAGGGAGAGAGAGTGAGAAATAAGAGAGAGAGACAGAGGAGGGGGAGAGAGGGGGGAGGATTAGAAAGGGATAGAGCAGAGGAGAGAAAAGTGTAGATTTTCTATGAAAATGAGTACATGCTGTGTAATACAAAAATAATGAAATAACAGAGAATATTATTCGAAATGTTTGCAGGTGGATCATGTTCTCATTTAATAATTATAATTAACCAACTACTTCAATACTCCATGACATTCTAAAGAATTGACCATGGTCTAGCATTTCCTCCAATGAAGTTCGCACTTAGATTTTGTCCAGGATAATGGTTGGGGATTGGGCTACAAATTTGGTTTTGGAGGCTTTGTATTGAGGCTGGGGTAAGGTAGCATGCTGAGCCAAGAGTTGAAGGAAGACAAAAGTTTCTAGAATTGACCGTGGCACAATTTTTGATGGCATATATGGCATACTAATAAGTCACCAGCAGTGATTTCATTGAAATTTCACGTTATGAACATACACAGAAAACTGTCCGTCTTCAGATTTCCAATATTCTTTTCTTCTCATTTTGAATTATCAGTGAATCATTACAAGTCTTTCAAAACATTTGTGAATACACAACGGTTGTTTAATATGCTTTCAGTATCACATCAGTCACTCCATAATAACTATCGCAAATCATATCCAGCAATTACATGTATTTCTATTCTTAAATATATTAATTACAAAATAATTCTCATTTTTTAAAGGTATGTACAGAACCTTCACATGAAATCTATGGATACATATTAGTACAGTAAAATTAAGAACAATATTGTTATTTTATATGATAACTGAACATAAGGAGGGTAGAATACCAAAATTGCAATGCAAAATAAAGGTGTGTTAATAGTACGAGTTTCAATTGCATACAATTCTTTCCGTGCTGTGCGCAGCAAAATCCTGCGCGGAAATCTGAGTGTTAAACAATATATTTGGACCAAGCTTTTCTTCCTGAAGCAAAAAGGGATACCTGCATTAATTCATGTAATGCAGCTTTACTTTCCTTTTATACAGTTTCATCCTTTAAACATACATGTATATCTGATATCAGCCTGTCTCCAATTATTGCCCCCTCATGAATAATGACAGGCATGGTACATGATTAATGATGGAAAGATATTCCATATACTTGTCCAAATAAGTGGTAGCAGACCTGCCAACCTCTGGAGTTCAAAAACTGTACCGGTATTCTTTAATCCCCAAAGTTGTATTTTACTGACAAAAGTTGTATTCTTAAAAATAAACACGGACTGTTACGCGGATCAATGCCTCTTACAGTTCCTACATACAGGAAGAATTTTTTTGTTTTGATCATTGGTTGAATATGCATGATCTCGTCATGACTGGTGTGTTCAATAAACCAATGAACATCCCAAACTTGCCGATGTGAGATGCTTGCAGGATACTTTACAGGACAGAATGGGCATTTTGCAAACAAACATAAAATATATATTTATTTTTTTTGAAAATTGTATTTTTTATTGAGCAAAATCGTACTGTCGTATTTGCTTCTAAAAATTGTACAAAATACGACTATATCGAACTGGTTGGCAGGTCTGTGGAAGCCCATCAAATAACCATAAAATATTGCTCAATCGCATTTATGAATATGGATAAGTTGAGTCTGCACATACATTATACAATATAATTCATGAAATACCAATGTTGATAGCAGCACTTTCTTTTACATATGTTCGATTGTATACTGGGCTTAGAATTCTAGCATGCACAAGAACAACAAAAAATGCAGTTGTGCTAAAAATACTATCATAAAAAGTTTGCATCTGTGTAACATTGGACCTTTACATAGATCTTAAATTTGAATACAAATACATGTATATGCTATTGGTGAAGTCGCTATGGAGATCAAAATGTAAATGTAGGTGAATAGGTATAAAAATGGATGCCATGATGATTATGCGAATAGATAAATAGATATACATCATGGATGTATAAAATGATTTGACAATCTGTAAAAGTCAAAGTATTAAGGATATTATCATTCCCGGACTCCCGGTAAACTAAAAAATTGATTGATTAGAACTTCAAACCTCAATGACATTTTTCTTTTTGTGCAGAAAGTTAAAAAAATACTTCAAAAGCAGCATATAGGAAGAACTAACGATTTTGCAGTACTGATACAAGAAATTTCAGGGAAACTTTATATTTTAGTTCTATAAAAGCAGATTTTCTACTAAAATAAGGAATAGCACAATAGTTGGAGAATCAACTTATATCACAACATGATTGAGGAGGTAGAATACTACGATACTGTATAATCAGTCATTATGGAAGAATTAAATCACATATCATTTATAATCATTAAAAGCAATACAAATAAATTTGCTAGCACTCTTGCTGATGACGGTACTTGCTTTATTGATATGTGAAAAACACTAAAATGATTGCAAAATTTGACTTCATTGTACCATGATTGAGATTCACTTCAATACACTGAAGGTTGTTTTTGCTATGCACAGGGCAAATCACACAAAACAAAACAAAACAAAAAACAATGTCAGTGCCATGCACTATCATAACTCAAAATCTAATTTGGGCTGGAAAACAAAGAACTAGTAATCGTGTAATAATAACATAAATTGTTCATGTGATGACAGTAGGCTTCTCAATACCAGTAAACTCCTTAAATTGTGAGACCTCTAGAGCAATCTCCACTAGAGGGCGCAATGCATCTTGTGAATCCATGCTGTATTTTGATTGGTCGGATTCGAAGCTGTCGATGTACATGCGAATGGTCTTGCCAGAGCTGCTGGTTCCACTCAACCGGAAAATCGCACGAGAGCCGTCGTCAAAGATCAATCGAATGCCCTTTATTGGATAAAAAGAAATACCAAAAAAAAATGAGTTGGCAATAATTTTCTTAGTTTATATTCCATGTCATTTTACAAGAGGATTGAATATTGAATATTCAGAAAGTAAGTGCATGATCATTAAAAAGCAATAAATGGACCGATGGCTTTATGTCTTATCTATTAAAGTGACTTAATGATTGAGGACCAATGCCTAACTAGCAAATTGTGTTATCCTTAGACCTGGCTATGAGGCAACTATATAACCGATGAGCCATTCCCACTTTTTCTAAGAAATACAGATGAACTATATCAAATAAGGATTCATACCTGTTTCAAAGTTAGTCTGTTTTCAATAGGGTCTGTGTATCTGTAGTCGTCGGCCTGGGCTATCGTGAAGGTCTTGGATCCCTTTGTGAATGACCTCCCGACTAGTTCCTTGACCTTGTCTTTGGACACCATGTCACGTAGGTTGTCCATCCACTTGGTCGCTGGTTCATCGGGTACACCTTCAAAGTCCCATCTAAAACAAAAGTACAGAAAGTACTCTCATCATGTCAAGTCAAACAATCTGTAAATCAATTAGAAATATGATGACAATTAACTGCATAACCATTAACAGCATCTAATTCTAGTTAAACCTTATAAATTTGCATTCAGATAATTTAACAAGGAAATACAGATTTTGTTGGAAGATAATGTCTCTAATATGAAGTCGCATAGGGCATTGACAGGGCAAAGTATTCCTATCAATTATCTTTAATCCAACATTTCTTGAACAATGGTTTTGAGAGATGTCAATAGTCTTACTTGTCCACCTAGGTAATGTGCTATTTGAAGTTGAAGTTGGTGGTGGTGGTTATTTTACCTGACTGCTAAGAAAGCATAAATGCTTGTTAGTAAGCAACCAGACGGCTGACGGCTTAAGGTCCTCTCCGAAGGACCTCGTAATGAGGATTAATGCCTTACCAAAGGGCACTAGCGCATCGCCTTGGTTTCAAACCCGGGTCACCAGATTACGAGACCACTGCTCTACCAACTGAGCTATCGCGCCTCCCACAATGAGCTATCGCGCCTCCATGAGGCTTTGTTTTTGGACTTAAAACAGATGCTACTGCATTTAGAAATGCTGCTGCCTGAACTGGCCAAAATAAAGTAGTTCCTTTGGTGTCAAAACAAGTAAGTGTCCTTCATCTTGTAGATGCTCACCTTGTGAAGAAGTTGCGCCCGTACTTCTTCCAGTGTTCTTGCAGGACCTGTTCCATGGTCTGGCCCCTAGAGGCTAAGATCGAGAGCCAGGCCAGGACCGCCCACAGACCATCCTTCTCCCTGATGTGATTGGATCCAGTCCCAAAGCTTTCCTCGCCACAGATGGAGAGTCGCCCAGCATCCATTAAGTTCCCGAAGAACTTCCAGCCTGTGGGGACTTCAAAGAGCGTCATACCGTCAATAGTTGCTACCCTGTGTAAAGAAACAGTCATATTCAAGTGTGAATTAACTGATTTGGATGGGCGTTTCAAAAATCTGAAAGAAAGGAGGAATCAATGAAGAATCGACAAATGGTGTTTGAACATCAAATTTGAAATTTCAACTCTGCTGTTGAGGCTGCACATCATGAATTTAACCTTATTATTGGTTTAGAGGTTACTTGTTAGTAGTGTGAAATCACAAAAGTCAAATTTAACCATGAAATCTAACTTTCTGAAGCTAAATTGTGGAGAATATTTCTAAAGTGTACTGTGCCTTTTGGTAGGAGACTTGATTTTTTCTTTGATTTTTTTTAGTTTATCAACGACTTTACATCACTACAATCCATTGCATTCTACGTATCTGAAGATCACCTAATACAGTATTCAGTTGATGCAATTGAAATGACTCTACTCTTACCTATCCAAAGCACCACTTGTTGGCATACTCCTAGCCAAACCCTGGACAGGGTTCTTCTTGAAGTATGGTATACAGCTAGCATTGGCTGAAATCACTGCTACAGAGTCACTGGGGTTGACGAAGAATGCGTTCTCACCAAGCAGCATGTTACGATCCTGTAAAGGCGATATCATTATTTATTTCACTCTCTTTTAGAAAACATCAAAAGTACATACATGTTTGTTCATTATCAACATAAGATAAAAGGAAGTGGGGAATCATGAAAGCCAAAATTAGCTTGATGAGAATGATCCCCAAATAAATACTTAGCATGAACAAGATACAAACTTATTTTATATAAAAAAAACATTGTACATACATTCACAACAGAGGACAGAGGAAAGATAAAGATAAGATAAGATAAAGACAGTTACAGGAAGATAAGAAGAAGGAAGTTACAACTTGAGTTTTACATTCTACATAATTAAATGACAATTTCATTTTGTTTCACTGAAATAACCCTTATACATATATTTGAAGCATTTCAATGTATTGCACTGTTTTATGTCATCTGGCAAACTATTCCAAATTAATGGGCCATGGAAAAATATGGAATCTTTAGAGGTGATACATAAGATTAGCGCAAATTAATGTCGATAATTGCTACCTGCACTGGCTCACATGTACAGAGTATCTGGGGTTTACGAAGAATGCATTTACAGCAAGTAGAATGTTATGATCCAACAAACACAAGGAAATGTATTGCATGAGGCAAGTGCAATTCCAATGAGCAACATAATGTAAAACATATCAAATAGGCTATAAACAGCAGCAGATTCTTCATAGAAGCATGAAAAAGTACCCCTCCTATTAATCATCTAATACAATTCTGTCAAGGTAAAAGTGCCCTGCTTCATGTTATAAACCCTTAAATCATACCCTTTCATGACAAAATAGGTGCCTCTTCTTTCAGGAATAGATATGCCTATATATCTGTATTTGAGTGCTTTGTTCCATGGGGGGACTGCAAATGAGACAGACGTATAATCTGAGTGAAACAACTAGCTCAACTTGTGTTCAGGAAACGTGTAGTACCGGTATTCAAATACTTACCCCATCTCCATCAAAGGCAGCCCCGAAGCCATACGTTCCCTTCTTCATGAGTTCAACCAGGTCAGCTGCGTAGGTCAAGTTGGGGTCAGGATGATGACCTCCAAAGTCCTCACTGGGGTCGCAGTTCAGGCAGGATTCAAGAGGGACTTGCAGCTCCTGGTGAAATGTGCGCTTCACATAGGGCCCCATGACTATGATGAGGCCGGGAAAGAGAGTGATTTAACATTCTAGGCCTTCAGTATATACATCACCATCACAAAAACATGGGCCCCCGAAATCTACATCTGGACCCCTCAAATTGAAATGTTCTAGCACTAATGCTCATTCAAAGCAGTGCATACAGACCCTAGAGATTTCACTGAAAGAAAGAAAGTTAGTGTGGATTTCTACAATAAACAAGTTGGCATTGAAAGGAACAGTGGATTAGGGAGGACCTTTTCGCAGGTATTCTTAGTGTTTTTTTAAATATAAGTTCCCTCTTGATGAGCCTATCCACTTCCAAAATTACCTCATGACTAGCACGACCAAATTCACAGATGAGCTTTACAGTCATATTGGATAGACAAGCGCTTTTTCACTCGGAGTTACGACCCCATGATGACCCCAGGATTAGAAAAGAGCATTGACAACCAATGTCGGATAGAATTGAGAGGCCAAAAATATTAATCTTTGGTATCTACATAGACTCAAGGCAAGTTCTTAAAGTTTGTGTTAGGGATTCAGTATCTGTATTTATGTATCTCTTAACCAATTCAACAATGAAACAAAAATCTGATTTTGAGGTATACAAGTATCATCGGTGACAGGGAATGAATGGGTTAAGCCTGTCTGCACTAGTTTGGCCAGAAGGGATTAGACCTACCTGCAAGGTCACTGGAAGGAAAAGGGCATCATGGGATTTCAACGGGTACCGCTTAGGCATTGTTTTTCTATATAGAGGGAGCAAGTAGCTACAAGTAGTACAATGGGGGTTCAAGGGAAATATTCTTCATTGAAAGCTTACCTCCGTGCATAGAATTGATGACCACCTTCAAGCCACTATCCAGTAATTTCTTCATGGCCCCAAAGTCAAAGATCTCCTTCATCAGTTCTAGATAATCCTCTACAGAATCTACAATCTGAATCAAGAATGAAACCAAAGAATACAACATCATCACAGGTCAAATTGTTACTGGGAAGGTAAGCCTGGCTGGGTTGTCAAAGCTCCCAATAAAAATGTTTCACACAATGACAATTATAGACGGCACAACAGAGTTTAGAATGGTCATGCATTGTTTCTGAACTGGGAAGGCCTGTAATTCAATACTACACTCATATTCTCATATGCACGCCTCATTGGGAAAATGATTAACTACATTTAAAATTTTACTTCTAAATATCATCAAAGCAGGTAGATGTATTTTCTGCAATTAACATCCTACCAAAAATACATACTACTACATGAATTAAATATTGTGGATGACTCCAACATGTGCACCACCTTAAATTGTAATCGTTTTTGTTTTTGTTTGTTGCCTCCTCTAAAGAATGCAAAATACTAGTTAATCATCCCAATGTATCCATTATCAGCAAAAAGATGTGATATGTACATGTAGCCACTTTATACAGGTTGCTTGTAACTAAAAACCAACAGAGTATACTAAGATAAAATGATGCAATTTCAGAGGGTACCCTTAGAAGTAACATCCTGCTTAAATTTCTAAAGAACAATTAACCCATAAGATAAGATAAGATAAGATTTTATTTGACTCTAATCACTTCAGGGGTATGAGAGCACATATTTACAATACAATACAGAAAGATACATAAAACAAAGTAAGATATGATAATAAAATACATAGACATGATATACATTTTGATATTTCTAAAACACAATAAACATGAGTTAAAGACTAAGTATACACTATACAGTTTTAAGTTATAAGTCTAAAATATCACGTGGTTTGGTTCGTCTACCACTACGAGTAACTACACTTTTATTAACAAAAATAGGACCATGCCTTTCAGCCTTAGGATCCAACAAAAAGAATTGTATTATTACTGTTATGAATTTTACGAGTTTTCTTAATTGTTTAACACTAGATCTATTAAACAATTTGTCCATGTGAAATGTGCTAGGTTTACTCACAACAAACTGTCGATCTAAGTATAACTGCCTTTCTTTCTTGAAAAAAGGGCAGACAAAAATAAGGTGAAATTCATCTCCAAAAACCCTTTAAATTACAACAAGGACATTCAATACTGAATACCCATTGAATACTGGATTCTGGGATTCCTATTGGCTTATGTATTTAAATAACATTTTTCCTGTCAGCAACAAACCAACAGTAGCACTGACCTCCACAATGAAAGGTTTTCCATCCACTTTGAATTGAGATGTCTTGATCAGGCCAAGATCCACTTCAATGCCTCGACATAGCTTGTATTCAGTAATCTTCTCACTGATTTCATAGATCTTATTGGTGATGTTTTCTGGAGCAGGCCCTTGGGTAAGAAAGAGTTTCGGATGAAAATGAGATCAATTCACCTAGGTACATGTTGTAGATTAAGGAAGGGAATACCGGATGAAGAATAAATGGGAAAGCCAAAAGGTATTTCCTTGGAAGAAAAAAAAAATGAAGGCTGATAGAAACACATCATTACAGCTACATTGTTATGTTTTCTTAAACTATTGTCACTATTAGGTACTGTAGTCAGTAATTTCATATTAATTTTGCCTGTGATTTTGTAATTGAGAATATCATTAAGAATGTCTCAATTAATTACCCAGTTAGTTTAAATCATATTATGTCAAGAGGGATAAATAAAATCCAAACAAAGATTTTAGGAAAGAGAGATAGAGGGAGGAAATGAAGAGAGAGAGAGAGAAAGAGGGAGGGAGGGAGAGAGATAGATAGAGAGAGAGACGGGCAGAGAGAGAGAGAGAGACGGGCACAGAGAGAGAGAGAAAGATGGAGAGATAGAGAGAGACAAGTAGGTAGAGAGAGAGAGAGACAGACAGACAGATAAAGACAGAGACGGAGAAAGAGACAGGCACATAGACAGACAGTGAGAGAGAGAGAGAGAGAGAAAATTGGTTTCCATATATACCTCCATTACTTGTGTTATATTTGATACCAAAGTCACCATTAGGTCCGCCAGGGTTGTGGCTAGCTGTTAAAATGATTCCACCGCAGGCTTGTCGTTTACGGATCAGGCATGACACAGCAGGCGTAGAGAGAAGACCATTCTGTCCAATGATTAGCTTTCTTACCTATTAAAAGTATTAATACAGATAATAAATGAAACAGATTTACCCAACTGCTCTATATAGGGCTATTTGGGCCAAGTGAGTTGAATGATGCGAAATGATCAAACTGAAACTTGAATGAAATCTTTGCAAGTTGGTCTAGAAATCTAGATCTACATCTTCCACATCTTAAAAAAGTTAAAATTGATCACTTTACTTGATCGAGTCTACAAACTTACTCAGTGAAAGCTTGAGTTGGTGATAGAAAATGTAAATCTCAAACAGTAAAAAAATCAATGTATATCATGAATCATCATTTTTTTTTTGTACCGGTAGTATTTTGTTTATTGTATTCATTCAATACCGGTGCATACATCACACAAATACAAAGTTTTTCAAATTGCATTACATAACTTATAGAGTATACACAGATTATGTCATAGATAATGACAATATTTTGCACTCTCATCAACATTTTAGGTCTAGATAATATTCACTAGAAAAACCTTTCAAACTCAGAGCTTCATCTGATACACGCCCGGGGGGGTGGGGACTCGGATTTGGTTTGGAAGGGGGTGTACGTGCTGTTCAAGCCTAAAAAAAGCCACCCATTATTAGGGGGCACTTTCTTGAAAAAAGACCCATTTTTCACAATTTTCAGGGTTTTTATTTTTTTTGGGGGGGGGGTTACATATGGCAAACACATGAAAAATTTGCAAATTTTGAAAAAACTGACCCATTTTCAATGATTTTTTTTTTTTGGTTAAAAGTGGACCCATGTTTAGGCCATGTAAAATTGATTACATGTTGATCGTCCGGATTTTTTGAAAAAGAGGAGGAGGGTGTACCATGTTATTTGATATTTGATATTTTTCCCAAGATGGCTGCCGCGTGTAAAATCTAGCGCTAGAGCGCGGCCGCGCTATCGTGAGGTATCTGCGATGCGATGATCAGTCGACTCGATCGACTCATCTCTAGCTAGCTCCTCGACTCAAGCATATACATGCGATATATGCATGCGCAGCGCATGCATCATCGCTTCATTTTTTAGCGCAGCTTCACTTCAGCATATCGCCGATCATATAGCATATCAACCACTCTACATTTCAATACAATTTTTTCTAGAGTCTTAGTATGTTTGTACAAGAATATTTGAACAGCGTATTTGAAGAAAAGGTGGAAAAGATGCATATATGGTAAGTATTCTGTGTTGTTTTCTGAATAAAAAGAAAATATATCAAATAGCAAATATAAGGAGGCGGGCGGAAAAAAGGAAGCGGGCGGGGACGATCAACATGAAATCAATTTTACATGGCCTTAGATCTAGAGACTTTTTGTGAAAAAGTAACCCATTAGAGCAGCACACCCTGTATGTCCTAATATGTGAATACTCAACCCCCCCCCCCCCCCTCCCCCCCCCCCCCCCCCCCCACCCCTCAGGCGGCTCTACCCTTGACTTACTGCACCACTGCATATTTCTATTGAACAGTTTTTTTTAGACTTTGCATGAGTGGGTCACTCACTCACAGTCAGAAACAAATAACAGAATCGACTGATCAAATCATCAATTTAACAGTAGCCAAACACATTTCGGTAGAATAACAATAAGCGGCCTTACCCCATTTGCTGCTGCAATTTGAATAATGATGTGGACTGCTTGCCGCATGAAGTACCGACCGTCCCCGCCCACTACCAGGTCAGCCCCGGCTAACTTGTCCCCGATCGCTGCGAGGGTGCTCTGTACGAAATTCTCAGTGTAGTTCGGGGTTATAAATGTGCTTGTCGGCTTGCGGAGACCACTTGTGCCAGGTTTTTGCCCCGAGAAAGGTGAAGTAGACACGACCTCAGATGTTAAAGCCATTTTGTCCTGATGTTGTTTGTTAAAGTTATTTTAAAATAATATTTTTTGAAAATTATACCGAGCCTTTGGCACTTCAATGTCCGATCTTCTGCTTGAAATGTGTACGTGCAATTTTGCAAATGATTAGGTCTCCCTCTAGTGTTGATTACAAGTAGATGTCATAATTTTGTGTGTACTGTCTTGTGAATTTTCACCCCGATTTCCACTGTTAATTGCTCCTGGGGATGTTTTCTTTTTTTAAAGTATGTGTCTCATCAGTTCCTGATAGATGCAGGACGCATTATTAGCACAGGGAGCAAGTTTACTAACCACAGAACAGAGCGAGAAAAAACAAAACAATACAAAGAGTAGAAGTTTACTCAGCTTACCTCAACTCTCTCTCTCTCTCTCTCTCTCTCTCTCTTCCCCTCTCTCTCTCTCTCTTCCCCTCCCCCCCCCCCCCCGGGGGGGGGGGGGGGGGTTACTCACATATTAAGACATACGGGATATGGGTTACTTTTTAACCAAAAATAATTCCCTAAACATATCAGGGATATGAACATAATGTCCCATTTTTTATAAAAATATCCTTATTTATATTATAGTATTATAATTATATTTTTTAAACTGTGAGAAAAATTCCTTAAAAAAATGGGTAGGGGATTCGCGAGGTTTGAGCGGCACCCCCCCCCCCCTCTTCCAAACCAAATCTGAGTACCCCCCCCCCCCCCCCCCCCCTCCCCATGGCTTCTCTCCTTTTCTTCCTTCTCCTCTTTCACCGGCCTCAGTTCTTTTCTTAATTCAGTCAATTTCTTTTCCGATTTTCAAGCCGCCAAAAAAGGCCGCGGGAGGCCGGACAGCGGACGATTTGCACTCCCGCCCCCCTCCCCCTTCCCACTCCGTGAAAGGAGGGTAAGCATTCAGGGGCGGATCCAGGAATTTCTTCCGGGGGGGGGGGGGTAAGAGGACATATACACAGGGGGGTAAGAGGACATATACAGTGCGTCCCAAAAAAAAAAACGAAACCGAGAATTATCGATGTTTTATCTTAACTTAATCACAATTATAATTGATAAGTGACACATATTTGGAAAGCTTAGATCCTCCTCTTTCATTTGATGCAACTCGTATAATCCATATTTCACGCATGAGTGATTAAAATGAATTTGAAGAGAGGAAAACAAAAGGACATTTGGCGGACGTTATCTGAATTTCAAAAAGGAAATCACATTTCCAGAAAGTTGAGTTTCTGCCCTTTCATATGACACCTCAGTCAGGAAAAGGACATATATATATTTTTTTTTTGCTCCCGAAAATTTGAAAATCGCGGGGGAGGGAGTTGCACTAGGCCTACGCCCGGGGGGGGGGGGTACTCACTCAGTCACATATTAGGACATACGGGGGTGTGCCACTATAATGGGTAACTTTTTCACAAAAATCCCTGAACGAAAATACAGAAAATTGGGAAAAGGTGTTTGTTTTTTCCTCAAGAAAATGCCCCCAAATGCCCCCTAATAATGGGTAGGGGGTTCAAGGCTTGAGCGGCACACCCCCGTCCACACCAAATCTGAGTACCCCCCCCCCCCCCCCCCCCCCGCCCCCCGGGCAACTACGTGCGTTAATAGAGCAATTATGCCATGGCTATACCATGGACCTACTATACCAACCCCTTAGTTTGCAAACTAACTTGAAACTGGACCATGACAACTGTAGTTATTTACTATACTTCTCTGCAAATTACTTATTATATGTCGATACCCCCGCCCTATTTTATATGATATTTTTTCCCTCTAGACTCTACCTCTGAAACTGTTATTTTTGGTAAGGTTATTATACGTGTTTGTCTAGCAGACGACGCGTTAGCGTTACCGATCATAAATTAATAAATTATGTTAATATATTGTATGTTTTATTTATTTATTTGAAAAATACAACAATAACAAATTAAATGTAAAATATATTTTTAAAATAAAAATATATGTGTTAAAACTTTAGCATAATACTATTGATATAAATCTATGTCATTGTAGTGGTTGAGCCTATATGGTTACCGATAAACAATCTGACGAATTTACAGGAAAATGATGAACATGTTCGAATAATTTGGCAGAAATACAGGAACTAATACATTTCTGTTGAGCTTTATAGGCAATTTAGATGATTTACAGTAATGAAATACCTCTTCTGCATTCTCACATGTTATTAAGGGTAAGATTAAAGTGCACGTTTCCGATCCCGGCCCTGTAAAGTTAGATTGTATTTTTCTTTTCAGTCCCACTTGTTACCAAATATGTGTGTACAGTATAGTAGGGCCTATTAAATGCGCAGCTCGAACATAAAGGTGCATTACTATCCTGGCTGTGTATTAAAAGCTGTGCTATTGATTCTCAACATTTCAAACACCACTGTACAAATCTCAACTAATTTCACTAAAAATCGGTGCTTTAGTGACAATTGATGACACCTAAATAGACTCTAGATCTAGATCTAGCACTAGATCTAGCAGTAAAATACAATTTTGTAAACTTTCCGATGTTACTTTGTTACTGAATAGACCCCTACTGTTAAAAAGAATAGTTTAAATAGACCCTATTCAAATTGTGAGTCTAGATCTACTGTCAAACTTGCCGATCAACCGCATCGTCATGATTGTGTGCATTTGTGTGCTGTGACTTTGTGAGTGTAGCTATTGACTATTCATGTATTCAAATGCTGCCTAATATTATAACACGTAGACCTCTAGACGACTAGTACTAGATCTAGTGCAGTGCTAAAGGTCAATACGTATTTGCCATTTTGTTTTGCAATCACAATCACGATGCCTCGACTGTGACAGTAATGCTAGTGCCGACAAGTGAATGAGTAGTTTGAAACATGTGATTCTTTATGATTTCTTAATAGGCCTAGCCTAGACCTAGTCTATTACTAGTACTAGATCTAGTAGAGGCTAGACGGACGGTAGACCTACATGTAGATCTAGTCTAGTACAGTAGTAGTACTTGCCTACATGTAGATGTTACTTAATAAATGATAGCTCTAGTCTTGATCAATTATTATTTTATTTATTTCTTTAGTCCATTCAACCACTGCTTGGCCTAGCTTGGAATGGTTGGGAACTTGGGATTGGCATTGCGCTTTGCCTTGGCATGAGCCATTGCATGCCATTGGCCATTACTGATTACGACTTGGAGTCTTGGAGTTGGAGTTGGGCAGTTTAATAAAGTCAAGCATGCCCATTTTTAATAAATGTTGAGTTAGATCTAGGCCTAAACTGATTACTTTTAAATCATTTTTTTCTATACATTTCGACAGATTTGAGGCTACCAATATTTATTGCAATAATGCATTCAAGGGCATATCTACTTCTGGACCGGGAATATTACATGCTGCAAAGAGATCCAGTATGGGTGAGTTGACAACATGAAGTTAAAAAAGAAAAGAAAAATACATTAAAAAAATTACATAAATTAAAAATATTCACATGAAAAAGCATGCTAGCAAGTTTACAACCAGGCACTTCTACTTCACATTCTACTTCTATGACGATACTCAGCAGGATCCATAAGTTAGGGTTCATAACAGTTTGTCATTTCGTTTTTGAAAATATCAATTTATATATTTATGATTCATTGTCAGAAAATAATTATTGTAATTTAAATGTTATTATTATTGTTATCAAAAATACATGAATGCAGAAGAAAATCAAAATCAAAATTTACCAGAGGAATTAAGTATAAAGAGACTAATATTAGAGCAATTTAGAACATTTTTTCGCAAATAATTGTCCACATGAAAATGTTAATGATATGATTAACATTCGTTAATAGATCTAGCCTAATGTATTTTAGAATATAATTAATTTGTCATTTTGTATTTCTGCAGGGAATAAATGCCCACCCACTTTCTGAAGACAATATGATGGAATGGACTGCTACAATACGAGGATTGAAAGGCACAATATGGGAAGGTAAACTAAAAAGTATATCTTGACTTCATGACTCAATAAATATGTTTTCGATAGGGAAAATGTGCAAAGAACAATATCAATTCTGCTGCATTAATTGCTCAGTTTTGTGTCATCTAATTGTTTTAGTAAAGATCTACTGAGAACTGGATTCATGTTTTAATATACATGTAAATATTGTTTGCCCAAATATTAAAGAAATTCCAGCAAATGAGATTAAAAACTGTAAATTAAGAGTGGTCGTAATACATTAATTTCCCTTTGAATTAAATGTAGACATGTGGAAAATGTGTGACTACATACACCATCATTACGATATTGCCTTGTGAAATGATTAAGAGTAAAAAGTTTGATATTTAGTCAAATTTAGAAATGCAGTTGACATACTCACCTGTATTCTCTCTCTCTCTCTCTCTCTCTCTCATTTAGGTGGAATATTTGTTCTCAGTCTGAAATTCGATGAAAATTTCAACTACAGGCCGCCCGATGTCCGCTTTCATACCATCCCATTCCATCCAAACAGTAAGGCATTTATATAGTCCCAACCAAGTTAAGGCTCATTCCGATATGACACTGTAAACCTCTGAAATGACACTGTAAACTGCTGCAAATTGGCTGCCGCAATTTTTGACACGTAAATGAATTGCAACTGCACGCAACAAGGGTCTTGCACATACATGTATATTCACTTATCTCTGTGTATAAGATACAAAACATGATCCGTACTTCACTCTGCATGATCATAACAAAGACGAAACAGTTAGGGGGTATCATATATCTGAATGTTGCTTTAATCACCATTAGGTAAATTTCATCTGTTTAAAATATTTATTATCCATTTTACTGCTCCATCATTCTCTCTACAACTTTGTTAGATCATTAAAGAATGACTCAATAATCTGAGTATGAATGGGCCATGATATCAAGCTTTCTGATTCATGAATGTCTTTTTTGAATATAGCTTTCTACTAGTTCAGTAATGATAATAATAATTGGATCCATATACCGAAGCACCTTTTCCAGAGCACTGGAGGTGCTTCTCCTTAGACAATTAACAAATGAAAAAGACTTGTACTGGTATGATCGACTTCAGATGTTTTTGGAAGAAGTCAAGTAATTTACTATTTCATAGAAATACATGTAGTTTATTGCATAGGCATGGGGCAATGTATTAGTCAGGGATGAATGAAAACCCTGGGCATGAATATATACATATCGTTGCCACAATATCCAGTTATTCAGAAACATGAATTTGTTATTTGAAAAAAGCTTTCTACTAGATCAGTATATGTGTGTGTATTGATCAATATTGATTCATATATTATTTCTTTTTTTTTTCTTCATTTTTTATAGTTGATATGCAGACAGGCTGTCCATGTGTAGAGTTCCTAGATGATGTTAATTACTGGAAAGAGACTTACAGTTTACAAAGCATCCTGCTAGCTATTCAGGTGAGGGGTTTTTTCTGTCAAATTATGGAAACGTTCATATTCCTGCAGCAAGAAGAAAAGAGATAGATAAAGGTAGATATCAATTTGTAATAAATTAAGAGATAGGTGAAACTGGATGCAGCATGGACAAAATAGAAATGCAGGATGAAGCTATATAGTGGATTAAGAGATGAGGTCAGGGTTATAAAAGAGAGATAAGTGGAATAGAAAAAGAGAGAGAGATATATTCATAAATAGAAAGACAGCTATAGTAATAGAGTAAAGAATTCAAAAGAAACTTGTGGCAAACGAGTGACCATACGGAGAGGCAAAGAAAGCAACCCAAGTGTTCTATTCCTTTTCTATCCATGCAGTCTATGTTATCTAACCCAGTGGTGGAGGGAGCAGTGAATGAAGAAGCAGTCACTATACTTCAAAACTCACCAGGTCTTTACAAGCAGATGGTCATAGACTGTGTCAATGCCAGCCAGAAGGTCTTTGGTGAGTTTTGCTCTTGATTGCTTTAGAAGCAGAAGGTTGCTATGGTGACTCTTAATTGTACAAAGATCGATCAAAGGGGGAAAAGTGATTAGTTCTATGAATATATTTTAAAATATTAGTTTTTATTTTTTTATTTTTTTATTTTTTTAAACACAAATATATTATGTAGAAGTGTTCTGTGTTATTCCAGCACACGTGGGCGTTTATAAGTAAAATATTGCTATCGTAAGGATTAGAAGCCACTTTGTTTGGAGGCAAGGTTGTTTGATTTATTGCAGGCCTATCAAAGAAAAACTTTAGAGTTGCTTAGTTGGAAGTATCTACCTGTAGTTTCAAGGAAATTTGAGAGAATCAGGTTGTTCACATATATCTTTAGAAGATAAAAGGAAAGTAGAGTATTATTTTGCAAAAGAAGCCTGATTTTTATAGAAATTAGAAGTGAGTTATGTGAGATTTGATTGCTTTAATAATCGGATTAATCTTAATTTCAAACCACCTCTTGAATTTTTGTAGTCATAAATGGAATATTGAGCTAATTTTTAGGGATTTTATATATGAGAACAAAACAATTTCATAAAAATTAAAGTGTCTTCCATGTTTGTCACAGTATTACTTATTTTTGTAACTGTATACTGGGGGGCATTTCACAAAACTTGTCATCAGTGAAAAATGACAGTTTTTGTTATAAGCTACTGAAATCCTTGTTTCTGATTGGTTATCAGCATATTTGTAACTGAGTTTAGTCATTTGTCATTGAAAAAAGGCTTTGTGAAATGGGTCCCTGATTTCTTTAATGAAAATGCTTTCTAACCAAAGCAAAGCCTTAGCTAATCTGTGATATTAAATTTATTTCAGTATATTTTTGTCTTTCTTATGAATAATACAGCTGGTGAAACCATTGCAGCAGAAGGATCGAGGGTTCATTTTGAAGGTGGCGCAGGAGAGAAACAAGACCCTGCTGAGGGTGGGGCTAACTCTGCTCTGAGCATACTCAAGATGGCCAGGATATCATTTGATGAATACCTGACGACATGGACCGGAATAGCAACATCAAAAGCTCGAGCTGAAATGAAAAACCCGTGTAAGTATGTTTAGTGTAAGCTATTGTAATTTTCGAATTTAGGATCTGTCCAAAGTGCAAATTTATACATTTATTTGTTAATTATTAATTTATTCATTCATTCATTCATTCATCATTATTCATTTATTTATTCTTTTATTTATTCATGTTTCATTTATTTCTTTATTAATTGATTTACAGAATATTTTTTTTTAAATCTATATATTAACTTATTTTTATTATTTTTTACAATTTCAAATAATCCCAAATTTGAATGCTGTCTCAAAAGTTGAAGTGTCATGGACTAGATCGAAGATTGAAGGTTCCATGAAGATGTTCCACAAAAGCTGCAAATTATTCCTCACCTGAATAGATACTGGTATTCCACAAGCTATAGGCATATAATGTAAAAAAGTCATGATAACGAACAAACTCGATCCTTGGGCCTATTAAGGAATTACTGACCATTATTGAAACCTTGTTAAATCTTAGCTGGAAAAAAAATCGAATAAAAAGGAAAAGAGCAAGCAAACTACAAGTATATTGAGAGTTTGTTGTACCCGTGTTCTTCGTAGCAAATTTCTGCCCCAGTTTTTCTCAAGTAGTTATCTTATGTTGCTTCGATCTTCAAATCTTTTAAAATGTTATTTGTAATCATCAAATGTTTACTTTTTCCTTTTCAGTACTGGAAGCCATCAGTAACGATCCTAAGCTGCAAACAGCTCACTTTAGTCTGGATATGGAGGAACTTCAGAATCATATGAAACAACAGCTAGAAACGTAAGTCTGAAGAAAAAAACATTGGAGATGCCATCAGGGGGGTGTTTCACAAAGATCCTTAGTTGAACTTATCTTTAAGTTGGACTTAAACACTATGGAAAACCATTTGTAGCCTTAAAATAAAATATATTCAAAAGCAATAATTCAAGTATTTTAGACTTTTCATAAATTCCACATGATCAAGAACATGAACTTGATAAAAAGAAAATATGAACGAATTTAATCAACATTTTATGCCTTTTAAAATATCTTTTACAAAATATTTCAAAGATGCTTACAGCTTTCCATAATTGTGAAGCCCAACTTAGAAATAAGTTCAACTTAAGATCTTTGTGAAACACCTCCCTGATCATATAAATGTCACTTCCTCCAAAAGAAATTGTTTATTTCATATACGGTATTCCTCAAAGCATAGAAAGCATGCTTTTGGATAAATGAGATATGTTTTGGGAGATGAAGAATTGCATGCATCAATTTTGTTCAATGTACTTATGTCTCGATACCAATATATTTAACAATGCAGTCTTTATAGTAATGCATATTATATAGCACTATTTTCAGAGGAAGGCACTTTTATTTATTAGAGATAGCTTTCAAAGGTAAAGACCAGTATTGGAAACGCCCCAATTTCAAAAAATGAAATGGAATATGTTTGGACTATAATACATGATGATAAAAATTTTGCCGGGAAACTGCCTACTAATTGATATATTTGGTAAATTAGTTTATCTATTGGACTGTGAGAGATAAACGCACGTGTCGCTCACGTGTACGTAGTTCCATATACATCTTTCTGTGTACAGTGCTTGTAACTTTACAAAGACTGGGCCAAATTTCCTAACATTTTGATGATTCCAGAACCTTGAAGTACACACCAATACTTATATGCTAGATGATCAACCTTTTCTGATCGATTCCACAACGTTTCTTTCACAATGCAATCGCATAACCATAACTGGTCTTTATCTTTAACATTTTGTAAATACATGCATGTAGTCATCTCCAAATGATTGCATAACTCATAGCATGAAAGGTATTTTAAAGGTAAATACAATGAACATCAATTCAATGCTTGCCAGTCTCATAATCAAACAAGGATTCATCGTTTTGCAAGAAATACAGAAAGAAGAAATCTTATGTTTGCAAAGTAATTACCATGAACTTCATCTACTATAGAATTCGATAATTTTAAACGTTAGTCTTTCTCATGTTTGTCATCTTGCATGATGTACATTATATGATTGCTCTGTATTCTTTACATTAATTGGTACCCATTTCTTTACCATTTCAGGCACAATTCTTTGATGTATGGTAAGTTTGGTCCCAAACAGTCTAACAAGGAGCCTGATGGCAAGGAAAAGAGATTGGATCACATCAATAAAATGAGAAAGATATACCTCCCGAAAAGAACAGGTCAGTTTGATATCAATTTATGACTCGTATATCAATGAAATATGAATTGATCGAATGTGAAGGTTAGGTATTTTGTGTGCAAAAACGTTGGTTCGCTTACTAATTTTCAAGTGGACGTATCTATACAGAACACTGATTTGTAACATAATGCAATTATGAAAGGCATCATCATCATCATCATCGTCATCATCATCATCATCATCATCATCGTCATCATCATCATCATCATCATCATCATCATCATCATCACCACCACCACCACCACACCACCATCAACCCCATCATCATCATCATCATCATCATCATCATCATCATCATCATCATCATCATCATCATCATCACCACCACCACCACACCACCACCCCCATCATCATCATCATCATCATCATCATCATCATCACCGCCACCACCACCCCCATCATCATCATCATCAACATCATCATCATCATCATCATCATCATCATCATCATCACCACCACCACACCACCACCCCCATCATCATCATCATCATCATCATCACCACCCTCATCTCATCATCAGGATGGAGTTCACTCTTTGACGCCACTTTATTGCTCGATCTTTTCATTCATGACCCTAGGAATATCTTCTAACTTAATTAAGATTAAGAATACGGGCAATATAAATTATGGACATATATTACGGGCATATATTTACATGTATATGCAAGTATTTGCAAGTTATACATATGAAAGGCAAATATAGGCATTGCCTTAATAATATGTTTGTCATGATTACCAGTATTGTTACTAGTATTTCAGCAGAAAGTCCTTATTTAGAAAAGATCTACCGGTACTTCTTATAACTCAGGTCACAGTTTGCTTCACAATGTATTATGTACACATGACATATTCTAGATTCTAACAAACTGACTTTAATCACTGTTTTGTTTTATGTGACATGAACAGTTCCGCCTCCATCAACGGCCCCCAGCGAAGCAGAAGATGCATGGGAGAAGGAGGTCGATGACCTGGTAGCATGGAGCAATGACCTCAGTGAAGACCACCTGAAATGAATGGGAGGAGGAGGTCGATGACCTGGTAGCATGGAGCAATGACCTCAGTGAAGACCACCTGAAATGAATGGGAGCTAGGAGGCATTTGAGCTCAAAAGAGAGAGACTTGCATATGGTGAACAAAATGACTCATTCAGTTTTAGAGATCTGTTTTTATCATGGAGCCACGTTGTGCTTGATGATCACAATTAAAGAACCACAGCCTGCTGAATATTGAACAAGAGACATATAGTTTCAGCTCAAAAGAGAGCTACTTATATATTGCATTGTGTTTATAATGGAACCTCACTGTACTTGATGACGATCAAAGCAAACGAAGAAGAACAAACTGTTCTTCTTCTTCTTCTTCATGAAATGAAGATTAACGCACTGTAGGTCGATGCATGCACAGTCAATGGTATGTACGCAGACAAGAAGTTCTTGTTGAACGAGCTTTGGTATCGATATAGCGAATGGATGTAGCTGTATAGATGAGAAATCTTGTAGAGATGAGAAAAGCCTTTCAGTGAGAAAAAGATGAAAATATGGGGTTCGATCACCATTGTGTAGGTAGCTCTGTGACTTGGACCAAATAATCTGAGATCGATCAATGCTTTGCATATCATGTGATAGCAAGAATGAGGCCTGCATACCGGGTAGTATTTGGAAGTAAAATGCAAGTAATAGTTAATTCCATGAGTACATTAGTCAATCTGTCTGACATATAAGATCAAGGATAGGTTTAACAAGAGCTTTTCGTAATGGTACCTCAGAATCCTGAGCTATGAATTTATTTGCTTTTTGTCATTTTTGTTATGAAAACCAGATGATGTGACAAAATAATGTAGAAATATTTTTTTAAATGTTATTGTAAATGAAATGTAAATTCAATGTTACTGTGAAATAATGTATAATCTTAGTAGTTAGACCACTGTTTGATAATCAAATTATGATGAACACCCGTCTCAAGTTTAAAGCTAGTAAAAAATACAAGATTTTTAGGATTTTAATCGTACCTGTGATATTGACAAAATTAAAATTGAAAAAAAGTCAGATATGATGAATTAACAGAGAAAGAAAGAAGGAACATTTGTTTAAAGTGAACCGGTAACATTGGTGATAGTTGATGAAAAAACTATTTTTGTAGGAAATGTTACTTATTATATTCCTTGTATGTACTAAACCTCTAACATGCAAAAAATCCTGAAAAACTTCTCAAACCACAAATATAGTTATGGTTTTCTTTGAAGGCGTCGATGGTCAAACCCCTCTAACATAAATTCTCCCAACCAATTTTTTTAATTTTCCTAACTGTTTTTCCATGAAATAATACATAAAAAAGGCTTTTAGAAATCTTTCAACACTCAAATGTTTGGAACGGTATATATAGCCAATTCATTGCTTTGTGACGATTTACATCACCTACAATTTTATTAAAATTTAATAATATAGTTGGAGAATATAGGAATCGATCAGTTTTTCCCAATTTCATTAATAATGGTCTGTTTTCACTCAATTTTCAGATTATCTTGAATTGTACATCTAGCATTGAAGTCACTATACCTAATTAGCACCATTTTCTCTCATCTGAACAATGTATATCCAAGTTTGAATTGTTTCTAGTGCAAACCATTTCTTCATCAGTTTTCTAAAAATGTAGGATAATGTTAGTTATCAATAAGGGGACATGTTTAGTAAAATTAATATTGATAACTATTTTTCATTATTGATACAGTGTTTGTTTCTTTCCCAGAATGTGTTGCTTTTCACCCACATGCACACCCACATGCTAACCCACACACACACCCACAAGCTTATCCACACACACAAACAAATAACCCCCCTCCCTCCCTTAATCTGGCTAGAAATATACCCTCCTCTAACATTTAGATGTAATTTTTTCCTCAGATGTAATTTTTTCCTCAGATGCAATTCTTTCCTCTGATTCGATTTTTGATGTACAATTAAGCATAAATATTTATTGCCGTATCACATAATTTACTGATGACATATACATTTATATAACTTTCATGAATAAAATAAAACAAAATTTGAAATAAATGTGTCCTGTATGTTTTGTTTTTGTTTTTATTTTTTGTATTGCTTCACACCTTTATGCATATTAAACAAAATAAGTGTTCATCAGAGTCTTACACCAATGCGCTCAGAATTTTACAATCCATTGCATATCAAACTAAGATGTTGATTTATAAAAACATTTTCAAAAATAAAAAGAATGGAAGGAAATAGATTGGTCATCTTTTCTTAATGATACCGAGATGAATTTCAGTGATATTGTACCCAATTATAGTCCAATGGTACCCACAAGATACACATATCATTTCCCCTACTTTTTCCTTGCAGGTAATTAAGGACACTGATGTTCCAGTTTTAATATGAATGTCGTGTGATTTTTGTCATGTTTTGGGGCTGTTATTTCAAACCTGAACTTCAGATAATAGTCTACCGATCATTTCCCTGCAAACAAAGCACTTTTTAAAAAATCCCAACGACTCAGCCAGCCGCTGAATAAGGGGGGGGGGGGGGGGGGGGTAAGAGGACACTTTTGTTCCGTTTGGGGGGGGGGGGGGGGTAAGGTCACATTTTTTAGGTCAGCCATTGGCATAAGCCTTTGAAGAGTTGTAATAGTAATATGTGTGAACCATTTTTAGAATTAAGGGGTGTGTTTGCGTACTCTTTACTTCGTTCTCTCTGTCACTTTGTGGGGCCCTATTAGACAAGAAGAAGGAGCACCTAAAAAGGGTCAATGACAAGATATGACAAGGGGTACTTATGATAATAAAAAAGTCCCCTTTATCATAAGTAACCCTTTTCATATCTTGTCATTGACCCTTTAATAGGTGCGATAAGTGCCCCCTTTCCCCCTCAATTTCCCTTTTTTACAATGATACGTGCCCCTTTTCCTTTCTAATATGGGACATATCCCCTCAATACCCTTTTCACCTCCTATTTTGATCCAATCAAAATCTGATGGGTGCCCCATTTCCGTCAACAAATGCCCATTTACCATTCTCATAAGTCCCTTTTCTCATCCCTGGTGAGTGCCTCTTTTCAGGTAATTTGTACTCTGACAGGTGCTCCTTCTTCTTGTCTAATAGGTGTCCTATCCCTTTCGATAAGTGTCCCCTTTTCCTCTTATCACTAAACGTGCCCCTAATTTATAGCGAGCTAAGAACAATCTCCGCCAAAGCTTAATTGTTCGCTACACTCACTTGCATTGATAGATGATATAATTATGTTACTTATCAAAGGTCTTCCCAGTCTTCCATTATGAGCAGGCGCGGATCCAGGGGGGGGCCGAGTGGGCCTTGCCCCCCCCCCCCCCCCGCAAAAAAAAAGGAGAGAGAAAAGGAAAAGAAGGGAAAGGGAAAGAGGAGAGAAAGGGGAAAAAAAAGAGAAAGAAGAAAAGAAAAGAGGGAAGAAGGAGATCGGGGGGGGGGGGCAAAAGGACTTGCCTCCCAGGCTGTTGCCTCCCCCCCCCCCCCCCTCCCCATCAAAAAATAAAAGAGAAGGAAGAATATGGAAAGAAAAAAGGAAAAGAGGAGATAAAAGGAAGGAAAAAAGAGGAAGAAGGAAGAAAAGAAGGGGTATATCAGTTGCAATTTTCCCGCCAACAAGTTGTGGATCGGGGGGAGGCAAAAGGCCCTTGCCTCCCCCCCCCCCCCACCCCCGTCCCCGCTAAAAAAAAAAGAAGGAAGGAAAAGGAAAAGAGGAGAGCTAAAAGGGAACAAAAAAGAGGAAGAAGAAAAAAAAGGGAGAAAAGAAGGGGAGATCAGTCAACAATGTGTGGAGCGGAGTGGGGGGCCAAAATGACCTTGCCCCCCCCCCCCCCTAGCAAACCTACAAGAGAGAGAAGGAAGGGAAGAGAAAGGGAAAGAGGAGAGAAAGGGAAAGAACAAAAAGAGAATGAAGAAAGGTAGGGGATATCAGTTGTAATTTTCTCGTCAACAAGGTGTAAATCGGGGGGGGGGGGGCACTGGCGTACTGAGAGGGGGGAGCTTTGGGGAAATAAAATTCAAACGTGGCTTATTTCTAATTCCATAACGGTGGTTTACAAATAATGCTGAAAAAACATAATTTTCCGAGATTTTTCCTCACTTTTAAGTAAATTGTACTTTTTTATGCGTTTGTTGGAAAATGAACAATTCCTAAATTTACAGCCAGGCACGAAAATGCTTCTTGAGATGCCTACATGTCAGGGCCCGCGGAACGGCGGGGATCGGGATCCTCGACCCCCCCCCCCCCCCCCCCCCACTTTTTTTGAAAAAGTATATTAAAGAGAAATAGAAAGAAAGAGAGCAAGAAAGAAAAAAAAGTTAACTGCCAGTGTCACATTATAATGAGGAATCAAAATATGCTCATCTGACCATGATTAAATTAAATGCCTAAAACCACGAGGGCTCTGCCCCCTGGATTCCACCTAGGGTCCTAAGGCGGGCCCTTAGATGCTCATCTGACAGTAATTAAACGCCTAAAACCCCTGAGCTTCCGGGGGCTCTGCCCCCTGACCCCAACCAAGAGCCCTAAGGCGGGCCCCTTGATACTCATCTGACCGTAATTGAGTGCCTAAACCCTTGAGCTTCCAGGGCTCTGCCCCCTGGACCCCGCCTAGGGCCCAAAGGCGGACCCCTTGATACTCATCTGACCGTAATTGAGTGCCTAAACCCTTGAGCTTCCAGGGCTCTGCCCCCTGGACCCCGCCTAGGGCCCAAAGGCGGACCCCTGAATGCTAATCTGACCGTAAATTATTGCCTTAAACCCCTGAGCTTCCGGGGGCAGACAAGGTATCAACATTATTATATCTATAAACTACATCATATATATTTGATATCATAGCATATATTTAATATGATATATGATATCATAATCTATCTATATCGTATAACTCTCATAGTAATATCATATTGTTGTTATCATAATCATACCTTGTCACATCATTACTATATCACATCGTATCTTTTCATAATTGATAGCATATCATAATAATTATTATTTCATATTCATATCATATCTTTTCATATAAAACATTATCATAGCATTCTTGCATCACATGATATCGTATCTTATAATCAATATTTTGTTATCATTTCGTGCAATGTTCAGTCAGGTGATATAACATGAATGTAATAACATAACGATATCATATTTAGATCATGATCATATTATGTTATGTAATATCAATCATGTTGATCATGTCTCCTTTATGATATTCATAAGATTGTGTCGGTAAAGTGTGAATTTGATTTCTTCAACCGTGAAGAGTTCATTTTTACTGTACAAGCGTTGCCGTAATTATATCTCGCATTTATAATTTTGAAATATGAATATAAATGTATTTATTCCTGTTATATTCTGGCCCGTCTCCTTGGTCCAGTGGTCAAGACATTGGCATTCTTAGCCAGTGACCCTTGTTCGATTCCAGGCAGAGTCCCACATTCGTAATTAATTCCGAAAAGGGATGAAAGCGACTAAAAGTATCTAGGAAACCAATGTATTTCCCTGGCGTTGGATGTATGTTTCGTCTTCGATATTCTTTCTTTCTTTCAAAATATTCTTTCAACCTTAAATTTCTGCAAAATTCTAAACCATCTTATTATATGAAAAAGCAGACGTAGTAAAAAAGTTAATTTCAAGGATTTGTATTTCAATTGTTTTAATCAGCATTAATATCAGAAGGCTAAGGAAAGCACCCATGATGCTGCTGGAATACTCGATTCCAAGCTTGACGCTTTGGATCAGTACTCGCGGCGGAATAATGTAAGGATCCACGGCATGGAGGAGACGGTTGGGGAGTCGACGGAGGAGGTGGTCTGCAAGGTCGCTCAACGAATGGGTCTTAAACTGACCCAATCCGACATCGACCTCACTCATCGCCTAGGACCGGGTACCAAGCCAGCTGGTGGTGACAAGCCAGATCGATCTATCATTGTAAAGTTTTCATCGTACCGTACCAGAGCCCTTTTCATTGGAGCGAGGATGAAGCTCAAGGGCTCTGGTATATATGTCAACGAGGACTTGACAGCCAGGAAGCAGAAGCTCTTCCATGCCGTCAGGCACTGCAAGAAAGCTGTCAAGGCCTGGAGTATTGACGGCAGAATATTCGCCGGTCTCGCCAATACCAGTGACAATGGTCGCCTAACCAAAAAGCTGATTACGTGCGAGGAAGATCTTGCGAACTTATGACTGAACTTCGCAGATTATATAGTAACTCCTTACTTGCAACTAAGCCTATTCATGGCAAATATGTTTTATATACAGACTGTTTTTTTCTTGCCTTTGTTCATTATATATCTCCCCCACTTTTCTACTTTATTTCTCCTTCATTCTCTGCTATTTAATTTCAACATGAATTTTATTTCTCAAGCTGTCTCCTTTCCCTTGGAATCTAAGCACATTGGTGCTTTATATATAATGTGTATTTCCTATCCTCTCTATCTCATGTCAGTTTGCTACCCGAATTACGAACCGCAGTTACACAGTACAATATCTATTTTCTTACTCTCTCAATATGATCCAAACTGATGATGATATTACATGCAGTTTTTTTTAATCCAATGCAAGTACCTTGCAACAATATGATGAAAATGATGATCAAATTACAATAAATTGTAATTATTGTACCGAAAAGCAATTCTTTGATATGGTCTGTGGTTCAGAGAGTAATGAACTTGCTTTAATTCACTTGAATATACGTAGTATGTGTAAGAATTTTGGAAATTTCAGTGTTTTCACCAAGCGTATATCAGGATTCACAGCAATAGGTGTTTCTGAGACCTGGTTTCCTTCTGAATTCGATACTAGCTTATATTTAATTCCTGGTTATAATTTGGTTGCTAATAATAGACGAGATAAAAGAGGTGGAGGGGTGGCTTTATACATTCCATCTGTGATGGATTACCAAATATGTCATGAGCTTACCATTATGAATGATGTGTTAGAAACTATATTTGTTGATGTTTTCATACCAGGAAAACGTAATGTTGTTTTAGGTGTCGTTTATAGGCCGCCACAAAGTAATCTAAATCTCTTTATAGATGAAGTACACAATATTCTGTCAAATCCATTACTTAATAACAAGACAATTTTTCTTATGGGTGATTATAATCTGAACCTGCTCACTTGCGATGGAAATAGCTGTATTGATGACTTTTTGAACCTGTTGGTGTCCTTTTCCTTGATGCCTTTGATCACTAAACCTACAAGAGTGTCTGAAAATTCCTCTACTCTCATTGACAATATCTTCACTAATTTGCAACCCTTTCCAGATGCTGGCATCATAATTTCTGACCTATCGGACCATTTTCCTATTTATGCCAAGATGCCATTGAGCAAACCCTCTTTCATTACTAGGCAAAATAAACATGCCCGTAGGAGCAATCCCGAAAATATTGCAAAGCTTAAGGAAGCCCTAATTGCAACTGACTGGAGTGATGTTTTACTTGATCAAAATGTTGATAGCTCTTTTGAAAACTTCTTTCGAAAATTTATATTGCTGTATGATGAGAATATACCTATATGTAAAAGAGATAGTGGAAATCACAGGAAGATCCCCCGAATGCCATGGATTACAAGATCGCTATTGAAATCGATCAATAAGAAAAATAAGCTATATTATAAATACAAGACAACTAAATCAGAACAGTCACGCTTGAATTACACTAGATATCGGAACACCTTAACTACAACATTACGTGTTTCAAAGAAAAATTACTATTCCACTCAGTTTCAGGCAACCTTGAATGATATAAAAGGAACATGGAAGGTAATCAAAAATATTTTTAAAAGCAACAGTAAAACATCCAGCATAAGATCTCTGCAAATTGATGGAGAATTAGTAGATGATACAAAATCTATTGTTGAAAAGTTCAATAATTATTTTTGTAGTATCGGTCCGAATTTGTCGGAGGGTATTCCAAATTGTGATAAATCATTCCATGACTTCTTGAAAGAACCTAACCAGCAAAGTTTGTTTTTAATGCCAACAAATGAAGTAGAAGTACTCAGTATAATACATTTTTTGAAGATTGGAAAAAGCCCAGGCTGTGATACTATCTCCAACAGTCTAGTTAAAAACTTAGCAGTAGAAATCGTACAGCCATTAGTGCATATATTTAATCTGTCACTGACAAATGGCATTGTACCCAGGGAGATGAAAGTGGCAAATGTTGTCCCAATTTTTAAGAAGGGTGACCCAAAAACTATTGACGAACTACCGACCCATTTCCCTATTAACAACTTTCTCTAAAATGCTTGAAAAACTTATCTATGTGAGAACTGTAAAGTTTCTCAATTCAAGTAAAATATTTTCCAACTTTCAATTTGGCTTCCGTGAGAAACATACTACCACCCATGCTATACTGCACTTTATCAATAAAGTTTCTTATGCTATGGACAACCACATGCACACACTTGGAATATTCTTGGATTACTCTAAGGCATTTGATACAGTAGATCACAAAATATTGTTATGTAAATTATCCCATTACGGGGTCAGGGGTGCTGCCCTGGATTGGTTCAGGAGCTATTTAGCTGACAGACAGCAATTCGTATCCATAAATGGTTTTGATTCAGAGTTACAAAATGTCAGCTGTGGAGTCCCACAGGGATCACTTCTTGGTCCTCTTTTATTTATTCTTTATATAAATGATTTTCAATATTCTTCTGATGTGTTATCCTTTATTTTGTTTGCAGATGATTCAAGCATATTTTTTTCACACAAAGATGCACAAGTTCTTGTGCAAACAGTTAACTCAGAGTTGCGCAATATTACCTCATGGATTCATGCTAATAAACTGTCTCTTAATCTTACAAAAACCAATTATATGATATATAGCAATTCGCTCAAGATGTTGCCCGGTGACATTATGTTCAACGGTGTTCTGATAGACAGGGTAACATCAACTAAATTTTTAGGTCTTTATATCGACGAACAATTGAAGTGGAAAACTCATGTAAATAATCTATGCAAAATATTATCAAGGAATACTGGTGTAATTCGTAGGTTGAAGTCTACTCTTCCTAAAAGCATATTACTTATCTTGTATTCAACTTTAATTCTACCTTATATTAATTATGGTGTGCTTGCTTGGGGCAAATCTCTAATAACACAATTAGATAAAATATTATTGGCTCAAAAGAGGGTAATAAGAACAATCTGTAATGCTGACTTTCGTGCTCATACAAATCCTCTTTTTTATCATCATAGGATTTTAAAGGTAGAAGATATTTATTATATGCAATTGGGTTCCTTAATGTATGATCTCAACTCAGGTGTACTGCCACTGGCATTAGCCAAGATTTTCAAGAGAAACAATCAAATTCACAATTATGCCACAAGAGGTGCTTCTGCATTCCACTTACCCCATGCAAGGACAAAGTTTACTCTCAACACTTTAGTTTGCACTGGACCAAGGTTTTGGAACACTCTTGACTCAAGCATTAGCCATTCTGTCAGTATATCTGTTTTCAAACGTAAACTGAAATTGTACTTATTGAATACTTACTTAGTTGTTTCATAATCTGTAGTGTCGTGATTTATATTTGAACTTAATCCATTCCCCAATTTACTACTGTATAGCAACTGCCGACTTACCTTTTCCTTTTTCTTTCCTTTCTCGCCTGTAGCTAGCTTTCAGTTTACAGTGAAAGTATATATTTTTTTCTTTCTCCCCCCACTCGAGCTCTCCCTCTGTTTCCCACTCCCGCCCCCTCTCTTCATTTCTATATCCCACATTATTATCACTCTTATCTCCCCCTTTTGTACATAGTCTCTTCTCCCCACCCTTTTTTATTACTCAGTTAAACCATGTGTATAATCATATGGTTATTGTTTATAGTTATTTGTTTTAGTACTTTAGCGCCTTTGACGAACATTTCTTGTATTAATCTATTATATAACCAGGCTGTTCTTGTTGTTTATGTTATTGTTTTTGAGGGACCTGACCTCTACAAGCTAAGCTTTAATTAGGTCTCCTCGTCTTTTCTTCTTTTGTTTTCTCATGTAAATGCATTGTGTGAACTTGATTCTTATAAGTGTTCCTCTTATATACTTTGCATGTTATACATTTGTTAAATTGTATTACATTTATGTTGGAAGAAAGACAAATAAACTTGAACTTGAACTATACCCTCTTAGAGTAGGTTGGATAGAAACTTTATAATGACAAAATATGCATCAGTATAAACAATTACATTGCCTATAACAAACTTCACACTTCTAGGCCCTGTTTCATAAAACATGATATCAATAACAAGTTACAAGCTACTGTTATAAGCTACTGATATCATGGCAAGGGGTTGGCTGAGAGCACTTGTCATAGAAATTTAGCATTTGTTATAGATAAAAAGTTTTATGAAAGAGGCCCCTGTGGCGTGGAAAAGGAGTGTACCCTATTGTTCAGGGGAAAAACAAATCCTGATCAATGAATTTGTCGTCAAATTATTGACGTTTGTACTATGTCCCTTTCGAAGCCTTTTCATTATGAAGGACAGTGTTATCGTAAACAGACAGTAAGGTGGCAAATTAATTGTTTCAGTAATACAAACTAAAATTAAATTAATAACCAACAGATGGAGCGTTCTCTGTTATACTAAATATTGTTGTATTAACAATAAATTCTGTTTGCGTGGGAGGCAACACTCTCACATCCCTTACTGCACCAGTGGCTGATATGTATTTAAGAAAGAAAGAAAGATGTAATTATCTTCTAAAATGCAATGTACTGTAAATAACCAGGGAGTTGGTCCATTTCAGTTCCCTGCTAAAACGCATAGAGATTTCATGAGTATAGGCCTCATGCGCTATGTAAAATATAACTTATACAGGGCGTCCCAGAAAAAACGAAACCGAGAATTATTGATGTTTCATTATAATTATCTTAATCACAATTATGATTAGTAAATTACACATATTTGTAAAGCTTAGATCCTCCTCTTTCATTTGATACAACTTATATGATTCATATTTCACGCATGAGCCGATAAGTGATTAAAAACAATTTGAAAAAGGGTACCAATAAACTCATTGGCGGGCGGTATCTGAATTTCACATTTTTTATCCAGGGGCCCTCATAGCATATAGACAAGGCCTCATGTCTGATAGACGCCGAGCGACTAAAAAGAGACTAATCGCGCAAACCCGAGTGAACGGCAACAGGCGCGGATCCAGGGGGGGGGGGGGGGGGGGGCGAGCGGGCCTTCCACCCCCCCCCCCCCCCCCCGCAAAGAAAAAAAAAAAAAAAAACGAGAGAGAGAGAGAGAGAGAGAGAGAGAAGGAAAAGAAGGAAAAGAAGGAAAGAAGGAAAGGGAAAGAGGAGAGAAAGGGAAAGAAAGAAGTGGAAGAAAAAGGAGGATAAGGAAGGAGATCGGGGGGGGGGGGGGCGAAGGGCTTTTCCTCCCAGCTGTTACCCTTCCCCCCCCCCCCCACCATCAAAAAAAAAAGGGAGAAGGAAGGAAAGGGAAAGAAAAAGTGAAAAGAGGGGATAAAGGGAAGGAATAAGGGGGGGGGGGGAAGGAGAAAAGAAGGATATCAGTTGCAATTTTCGCACCAACAAGTTGTAGTTCGGGGGTGGGGGGCAAAAGGCCCTCGCCTCACCCACCCCCGCCCCGCCCCCCCCCCCCCCCACAAAAAAGGGGGGGGGGAAGGAAGGGAAAGGGAAAGAGGAGAGCTAAAAGGGAACAACAAAGAAGAAAAGAAAAGGGTGAAAAGAGGGGGAGAAATAGTTGCGATTAATCCCGCTAAAAACGTGTGGGTCGGGGGGGGGGGGGGC